>PVJA010006773.1:49619-71817 GCA_004027025.1 Myocastor coypus
TTTTTTTTTTTTTTTTTTTTTGTCTTTTTGAGACAGGGTCTCACTATGCAGTTGAGGCTGGCCTTTTGTAGCCCAGACTGGTCTCGAACTTGCACCAATCCTCCTGCCTCAGCCTCCCGAGTGCTGGGATTACAGGTGTGAGCCATCATGCCTGGCTTGGCTGTAAAAGTTTTTAAACATTAAAATTTTTCATTATCTTTTCCTGTTGCACAGTGTCTTTGTAAATGTGAACTGCTGGCTTATGGTATTTCAAAGTAGCATGCTATTATTTTTTCTTGAGAAAAGAATTCCTCAGCAAATATTTTAATTATATGTATGAAGCACATTGATTTTATTATTTATTTGTGTTTTCCTTAAGATTTTCTGTTTTCTTCACTTTGGCAAAGTTTCAGTCATTGTCGTATAAATTGTTTCCCTCACATTCTCTGTCCCTTTATACAACGCAAGTGACAATGTCTCTTATATTATTACTTTGGTAGTCCTTTATTTTTCTGTTTATGTTCATATTTTAGTTCTTTATCTTACAGTTCAGTTAGAATCACTTAATGCCTTAAGCTGTACATATTAAGGCAAATACACTTTATATTGCTATTAATGTTTTAAATATTTTACTACTTATTTAATACCCATATCTTTTGTCTATAATTTGTAAACTATATTCACTATAAGTAACTTTCGGTTTAGGGATTCAACTCAGGACCTTGCACTTGCCAGGCAGGCACTTAAGCCACAGAGCTATCTCCTCAGATCATTATAAATATTTTTAAAATTTTAATTTGTAACAATACTTTGTTGGTCCTTTAGTATATTATTTAATGTTTCATTATTTCAAAATTTAAATTGAATTCACTTCAATTATTACTTGAAAATTATATATATTTTGATCCTTTGTATTCAATTAGTTCTTTCACTTGAGCTTTTTTTTTTTATATTTCCAGATGGTGAAACAATTTTGATCTTACTAAAGCTGCAGTAATATTTCAAATTTTCGTAATGATCAGTTTATACTGAATTACACATTAGTATTTTAATCAAAGTTGTACAAGATGTGGTCATATAACTAATCAGTTGACAGTCTATGAGGAAAACTTACAAATAAATAAAAATTTATTTAATACACAAAATATACTATGACATAGGACATAGTCTCACTACAGCTATTGTGGAGCAGCGCCTGTGCAGCTCTCCTTCAAAGAAGAGCAGCGGTCTCCATTCTGGCTGAGCCTGACCCTATTTCCGTGATTGATAGCTACAGAGCGGGCTGGGGCTTTTCCTTATCCCGTCAGTTGACCTTAGGCAACGCCGATTGGTCTAGCCGAGGTACTGGTGGTCGTCTTTGAAGATGGCATGCGTGTTGCCCTGATAACCCACACCTTCTGCTCTTTAATATGAACCGGGTAGAGACAGGATGAAGAGCCAATGCTTCACGCTGTCAGCTGGGATCGAGCCTGGAGATAGAGGTTATGACTTCTTGGGGCTGGAAAGATCACACATTGGAACTGCAGACCCCGAAACATTAGCTACCATCCCAACTACGTGATGCAGATCACTCTGCGTATCGCAGAGGTAAGTCCGTGCCCCCTCCCTATCCCAACTCTCAGCGCTCACTCACTTCCCGCCATGCTCAGTCAGTCATCCTCACGCCACTCCTCCTTCACCACTGAACAAAAGCTGCTTCCGGCCCTGGGTTGAGGCCTTTGTTCCACATAGCCACAGCCATGGCTTGATTTAGGGCCCTCTGGCTTCCCATAACTATAAGTATGCATTAGTGTCTTCATTTTTGCCCTGGGTTGCACTGCAGTGGTAAATTGGAATTAACTTGATGTGATTCCAATAAAGTATTTTGGATTACACATATAAACTTCTTGGACAGATATGAGGACCAAGAGAGGCTCCCTACAAACTACCATAAACAAACATAGTCTTATAAATCCCCCTCAGTCAGAAATAGAAAAGCTGACACATTGTCAAATACAGAGTCTACACAATCGTTTCCTAGTAGGAGAAAAAAATGAATAAAAGAGCAGATGAAGGCACTACCGGCAGCGTACAAAATAGTGTGCGTTAGGAACACCGGATTCTGTGGGGATCTGATGAAGTGGGTGTCAGAATGTTAGACAAAGTCTTGATACACCTCAATAAACTTTTAAAATTATATTATTCCTAATTTGTACCATACTAGCTTTGTCTCTGGATTGACAGGGATATAGAGCCAACATTATATCAGCAACTTAAACAATATTTATTTTGCTGTGATTTAGCAGCAGTTTTATAGCCTATAGTGGTTTTTAAATAGAAGAGTAGTTTGTAATACAAACATAGCATCCAATTAATGATTAACCAAAATTACTATTGCTAAATAATTAAAAAGCTATATCATAAAAAATTTTATCATAAAAAATTTTAATGAAACAATATTTTATTTTTTAATATTTTTATTTTAATAAGAAATCACGAGACAGTTTCAAAACACATTAGTAGTACATCCCCAATTATTGATGCAATGCATACTGTTGTCCTTATTCGAGTACAAGATGCAGACATGATAATTTTTCTAATTGTTATTGGTACAAAAATTTCTTCTCATTGAAATAAAAGAAAGTAGTTGTATACATAGTCCAGTATTCCACTGAAACAATATTTTAAAAGGATTGTGGTATGCAAAAAATTGTGTCAAAGGTCTTTACTCAAAATAATATCAATAAAAATTAAAATATAAAGAACAAAAAGATTATAGAACTTGTTAGAGATATTGCTTAACGATTACAGGCAGCATGCTATGCATCATTCAATAGTTATTTCAGTAATCTTTATTTATTAGCTATCAATTATTTGCCTTAAGAAAATGCTGAATATGTGCATTAATATGAAATTCAGTGGTGTGTAGGTTCAGAGGTTAAAAAAAAACACATGTAATTAAAACCTCACATAAGGGTCGGTGAGGTAGCTCAGCAGACTAAGCGCCTGCTTAGGTGAGCGCAGGGACCGTGGTTCCGCGCTTGGCACCACACGCCCCGGTGACCTCAACCCAGGATGTGCCGAGCCGGCCTTGGAGAGCAGAAGTGTTGGCAGCGAAAATATAACACACATATCATGAATTAGGAAGAAATTGTTCAAGAGGGAAGAGGAACGAGGATAAGGGAAGGGGGGAAAGAAAGGAATGAGAAAAGAGAGAGAGAAATGCAAACAAAATAAGGAGAGAAAGAGGATCTGAAGGGAGAGAGAGCAGGAAAACAAAAGTAAAGATATAGCTTGATCAGGTAGGCATTCCCAGGGACGAATGTGGGCATTATGTGAATTTTAAAAAGATCCAGCAATTCCTCTCCTAGGTATCTTTCCAAAAGAGACAAAGACATCGTATTATAATTGCAAATGCATTCCACATGTTTATAGACAGCTCAATTCACAACAGCCAAATCTTAGAGGCAGTCAATATGTCCATCAATTTTGTCCATCAATATGATGAATGCGCAAAGAAAGTGCCATGCTGAGGTAAATGGAGCACTGGCCTGCCACAAAGTAGGAAAGGCTGTAGTCAATTTTAGGAAGACAGACGCACTTTGAGATCATACTAAGTGAAATATATCACATGAACTTAGTACAATGTGACCTTTCCTCTCCATAGAGAACATAAGTTATGAGGGAAGAGCAAAGTAAAAAGATATGAGGAAATATGGAGGCAGGCCTTTTGCAAACAGGAAGGCAACCAAGAGATAAAGGGAGGGGAAAGTACAAGAACAGAAGGAAAACATGTGAGGAAGTAGGACCTGGGCTTGGTGGCGTGTGCCGGTAATCCCAGCGCTAAGGAGGCGGAGACGGGAGCATCGCCATGAGCATGAGCAGCCTGGCAAGACTCTGGACTAGATAAATAAAAGGTAAAAAAATAAAGTAAAAAAGATACAGAAACAATTGAGAGGAGGGAAAAGAAAAACTACAGGAAAAAAAGAAGGGGAAAAATCAGGTAAGTGTGTACACAGGATAACTAAGATGACTCTACTACTAATTTCTATCAAGTGCTTTTTGAAGATAGCAGTTAATGCTTAAATTTATACTTTGACTAATTTTATATAGTGATATCTGGACTCTAAGCACACATAGAACACAGAATGTTCACCATAACAACCACTGAATAACTCTGTTTCTTTTTTATTGGAGGGGGATAGGTCTACAGGGTGTTCAGGCTCTCACTACTAGGTCGGGCTCATAGTGATTCTCCTGATGACAGCCTCCCGAGTGCTGTGATTATAGGAACGCACCACCACACCCGGTCTCAAATGCTGGCTCAGTGCATCCTAGGGGTGGGACCAGCACGGTATGCCTGGGGATCGAATCACCAGCCTCTGTGCCTGCTGCCAGGTGCTTCAATCCATTGAACTATTTGGCCTGTACTTGAATAGGTTTCATCTTCTGTATGTTTTTGCTATTTTCAAAAAATGTGTATCGTTGCAAATGTGTTATCGATTATTTTACGCTCTCTTTAAAATAAAATTTAAAAATATAAAAGTAAAGAAAAATAAAGGACAAGTGAAAAAACTCCAAGGTTTATGGAAGGGAAGAGTTAGTATTTTAACTACTTGATTAATCTTTCATGCGTATAACTGGTGGTCTGAGCAACAAACTTGATGACAGCGGTACGTGATATAAAAACCATTGTTAATATCCTGCTCTTGTTTTGAAGTGCTATACTACTTTTATGGTATGACGTGCTTTCTTCTTGCTAATGTTATTTTTTTTCTTTAAATTAAAATTAAATAATGATATGGAGAGTAAGGAAGGCATTAGAGGGCAGATTTATTGTAAAGAATAGTGAGTATCTTAAATCTTTTCTAATTTTGTTCATTCTATTTCAAGATAGTTGAAGAACTGACATTATTTTTCTTCAGTGGAAAGAGTTAGTAAAACAAATGTTAAGATATTAAGTATGAGGCTACTGTGGTGAAGTCACCATGGTGCTTGCACACACAGACACACACACACACACACACACACACACACACACACACACACACACAACAATAACAACCTGAGGATGAGGGGAACAGATGAGAAGATGCAGACACAGCTACACACCCTCAGCCAACTTGTTTTTTACAGTGCAGCCAAATACGCTCAAGGAAAAACGACAACCTTCATAAGCAATGTTGGTGGAAGAACCGGCTGCCTACGTCAAAGCCTACAATTAGACCCTGGCCTATTACCATGTACTCAACTGAACTCAAGATGAAGGAAATATTCCAAGATTAAAAGAGGGTCACAACATTTACTCGAAGAGATATTAGGTAACAATCACAGACCATATTCATAACTGAAATGAGTCAGACTTGCACGCGTCATCGGCATATTGTCACTTTAGTGTAAGAGCGAATGAGATCCAAAAGGTACAATGGATACTGGAAAGGGAAGGAGATGCTCAGAGAGAAGGAACAAGTGGGATGGGAAAAGTGAGAAAAGAAGGAAGGGAAAAGAAAAGGAAGTAGATAGATAGGTAGATAGGTAGGTAGGTACATAGAGATATATAGACAGACATAGATAGTTATACTACTAATTTATATTAGTACATTGAAAAGAAAGGTTTGTTCTTACATCGTTTGCTTATTTTTTGTTTTCGTTTTTGTTTCGAGGGATTTGGATTTGAACTCATGACCTTATACTTGTCAGGCAGGAGCTTACACCACAGAACTATCTTCCTGGTCCCTGTGCTTATATGTTTGATCAACTTTAATGGCTATATCTTGTAATCTGAGCAACAAGTTTGAAGAAAACAGTAAGCATTGTTCTAACAATTATTACTGTCTATCTTGTTTTGAAATTTAAAGCATTTTTATTGTATTTCTCTTTTTTGAGGGGTGGGAGTCTCGCTATGCAGGCTGGCCTTGAACTCACTTTTGTAGCCCAGGCTGGTCTCAAGCTCGCACCAGTCCTTCTACCTCAGCCTCGCAAGCGCTGGAATTACAGGCATGCACCACCATGTCCAGCTTGTTTTTCTCTTTTCAATAATATTGTTTTACACTTTGAGTTTATTTATTTATTTATTTATTTATTTATTTTTGTCTTTTTGAGACAGGGTCTCACTATGCGGTTCAGGCTGGCCTTGAGCTCACCTTTGTAACCCAGGCTGGTCTCGAACTCACACCGATCCTCCTGCCTCAGCCTCCCAAGTGCTGGGATTACAGGCGTGCGCCACCACGCCCGGCACTACACTTTGAGTTTAAAAAAAAAAAATATCCAAGACAATGTGAGTACGAAGCAAGTGTGTTTTCCCTTTATAGAAATCTTTCTCTTTGGGAAGCAAGTCAGAAAATGTCATCACAGGAGGCAACTAAGGTTTACTTTATTTCTAGGTCCATCTGCAAACTAAGCACAGAAATTATTCATCTCGGAACATAGTACTGGACATTCTAGTTACGCCCTGTTGGACAAGATGATCGTCATTTTGTATGGTCTCTTTGCACTCCTTTTTACAAGAGTCATGTGACTTCTGAATCAACAAATATAACCTCCTAGGAAGCATAGAACAACATGGAGTTCAGAATCAGATACTTCAGGGACGGTGAAGGATCCCGTAAGTCCTTAGCAAATTCTGAATGCAGGCTGTCACTGGGATTTGCATAGATTTTCTGATTTATACTTTTGATTCTTTTGTGTGATGTTTGGAAAGCTTAGTGTGCTTCACTGGAACCACTTACCCAAACACTTTAATGAAATGTCCAAAGAAATTTAATTGAGTCTTGTGAGTCAATCTATTAATCTTCTTACAATTTTGTGTGTTTAGTCTACAGAGCTGTCAGAGTGCTCAAAACTGCTTGTGCAGATAACATGGGGAGGATATTTGTACAGTGGAGAAATGGAAGTCACCAATTTGTAAATTGATGACTAAAAGTGCATACTCTGTTTGACAGACAGCAAAATAAGCAACATGACAAAAATAAAGTGATTGGCTATTAAAGAGAAACAGTAAGTCTTCTCAAGAAAGATATTAATATGTGCATTATTTTTATACGGACTTTGCTTGCAAAAGTTGAAAGTGTTCTATTTTTATCTCTTCTCTCTTAGCAATTTGTGCCAAGATTTCTACTCCAGTAGTTGCATAGCTCTTCATAAAATGCAATAAAGTTCTCACTTTCCCTTGGAGTAGGGAATAATTAGACCATATTATAGGAGCCCATGGATATAGCAAAATAGTATTGTAAGTGTTTTATGGAGACTTTCATTAGCTGAATGATCAAAAATAGTAATTCTTGGTATTCTTCTGTATTTTATGAGAAATCACTTCAACTTAAACATTTCAATGTGCACTGTTGCGGAGAAGATTTATGCAGTTGTTTATTTCACATAATAATTTGTATTAGTGTTGAAATTCTCTATATTCATAGGATTCTAGTGTTTATATAATTTAATCAGATGAATAATATTATTTTTGATACTATGTTTACCAACAGGCGAATAAAATAAAGCAATGTTTCAGCTTTTTAAGGCTGAGAAAAGAAAGCTTAGAAAAAATGAATTGATCTGTTTACTGTTACATAGTTTATTAGAGACAGGGAATAAGTAAATCTCATTCCACCCTGTGCCAAGCAGGACACCTCTGGACACAGGATCAGAAGAAGCCGAAGACATCACACTGGACAGCTCTTCCGTGGGACACTGGGATAACACAGGTAGCAGGACAGCACGGCTGTCTCTCACACGTGTGGCACAGAAGGCTGCAAACTTCTCAATGGCGCAGTTCCAGGGCTCAGCTCCAATGGCCTGCTGTGCGTCCAGCACAGGCACATCTCACCGCTGTTCTGTGGAGAATGATTTCGCTGCCTTTTCTTGTGGAGGTGGAATGTTGGTAGTACATTAACCACGGCCATCTAGGTGCAATACTGCGGTGCAAAGCAAGTGTGGAGGGTAAGGCGTCCACTGAGTGACTTCATGGGCAGCAAGTGCCACTGCTCTTGTGGCTAGGCCTTTCTTGATTTGACCGAGGTGCTCTCCAGGACTAAGAGATTAGTATACTTAACAGCTTCCTGAAAGTGCAGAAGAATTTATAATGTAGAATATCAACCTGATTTCTTGTTCAGGTAGAAATTTTGCACAATTTAAAAATTGTAATTGTGTTTTCACTAGCCACACAATGGTGTCCTTAAGGAACATTTTATGGAAAAAGCAATTAGATACACAAATCCTGAAAAAAGCATTAGATGTTTTGAGCATCTAAATATTCTGACATTTGTACAATGAACAATGAACACAACTTCTTTAGCTCTTATTATTGTAATTGCTTTCAAACAGTATATATATATGTATCACCACACCCAGGCTCAATTGCTGGCTCAGTGTACACTGGGGGCCAGGCCAGCACAGCACGCAGGATATCAAAACCCAGCTACTGCATTCTGCCTAAGCAGGGGATTTATTCTGCTGAGCTATCTGGCCAGTCCAGCTTATGTATTTTTAATGATCTCTAAAATGATTATTTTTTAAAGGAAAAGAATTACTGATGCATATATATATATATATATATATATACATTTTTTTTAAGATAGCATGAAATAATTTAGACATTTGTCAGCAAAATGTGAACATTAGTGCTTTTGCTTTGAACACTGTTTAACTTTAAACTGAACCCATCAAATAGATCACTTATATGTATCTCTATGTAAAACATAGTAAATATATGATGAGTTCTGTAAGATTTTATGGTTAGAAACCATGAATTTCATATACTTCCTCTCCTTCAATAGGTGTGCCATGAAACCTCCTAATTTATTCATACCTAGTTTAGGCATGCACATGGCTTCATCTGTGACTCATGCGTGTGTCTTCCTAGGGTCGTTTCGCTGGTACCATCCCCACCACACAACGAACAGGGAGTGGAATGAAAGAAACCAAATTTCTTATAGATGCAACAAAGAAATACATTTAAACATTAAATAGCACTTTGCCTTCTAGTGCAATTCACACAGTCATTTTTCAGAAATCCAGCAAATAAGTACATATTTCACAAGTAAAGAAAATTATTAATAACATACTATGCACAAATCAACCTAGCATTAATCTAGAATATGTGTATATGCATAGACACCCACGCCCGTATTTGAGTATATATTTGAAATTACGACAAGACTAGAGCAATCACGGTAAAACAGAAAGGCAGAGATTACTAGAGATCACTGTCTCAACTGCCACACCACATCAGCTTAAAACAGGTTTCACGTAAGCTTTAAGACCTCATAAATGGGGTAGCAACATTGAACGGGCCAGACAACTGTGCTAGAACAGTTCATTCACAGTTTTGCTTATGGGGCTCAGGAAAGAGCTCAGCAGCCTAAGAGCCTGCCAGGTTGTGAGTCTGAACGATGGTACAAAAAAAAAAAAAAAAAAAAAAAAAAATCACAGCACAGTTTCACATTTTATTTTCATTTGTCTTAGTGAATATTGCATTTTAATTGATGTAAATGAAAAACCAAAGTCAAAATGAAGATTGCTTTTGCTGAAGGTGCTATTTTTATGTATTGTAAATTGAAGTGTGTCAGTAACACCGTCGATGTATGTAAAAAGGAAATATGACTACTACAGATGCTCTGTACTAAAGTTTCGGTAAAGATTTAGTTTTGTAAATCTTAGCTTTTCATAGAAAAGTGTTATAAGTTTTAAAGCATTGAAATGCAGACGGTTATTCTTCTAGACCCAGGTGAAAAGGGACACATGCGAACGAAGGGCAGTGCTGCATGGGCCCCTGTCTCATCCTGAAATAAACCACTTGGGCCTCCATCCGGCTCATGTTGCTTCATGGTGTCTTTAGAAATGACATAGATCACATTCTAAATGAGAAATCACTTACACTCAGCAGCTTAGATCTATCTTTGATGTCATTATAAGCTAAAGGACAGGAGAAACTAATGGTGAAAGCTACCTATATAACTTCCAGGCAGGGGAGATTCACATGATAAATTATTTAAGGCAATTTAAAAAACACTGCAGGGATTTCCTTGCTTATTAAGGGTGAGTGATTTTCAAACACAGCTGAGTTATATATCACCTGATTCTTCTACTTAAGCCTTATTCTATCATAAACATAACTGAAAAAAGTCAAACTGCTTATAATGTTCTAGAAAATACAGTGGCATTTCTTTCTTATATAATCCTGAAGAATGAATGCATTTATATTCAAGCTGCTATGGTGAGCACCACCCTGAAGAATTAAGTTGGAATTGATTTGAATAATAAATAATTAAGTGGTTGGTACAGCGAAGATTAAAAATGATCAGTTTCTTTCTGATATTCTTATAAAGCAATGCTATTGAAAATGTATGGTTGAAAGACTTATTTAACTGCAAGATTGATTCATTTTATTACATTACAGACAAGTGGTAGTGAATCTCACAAATGCATTTACACCACAGCAGGCCATTGCAATGAACAACAGTCTTTTTTTTTTTTTTTTTTTTTTTGTCTTTTTGAGACAGGGTCTCACTATGCAGGTGAGGCTGGCCTTGAGCTCACTTTTGTAGCCCAGGTTGGTCTCGAACTCACACCAATCCTCCTGCCTCAGCCTCCTGAGTGCTGGGATTACAGATGTGCACCACCACGCCTGGCTAATGAACAACACTCTTTACAGAACAAACTTCTGAGTTCCTATTTTGTTTTGAATTTTATGTATTTGGTACAGGGTCTTACTACACAGCTCAGACTCATAGTGACCCTCCTGTTTTAGCCTCCCCAGAGCTGGGGTCACAAGCGTGAGCCAGCATGGCCAGTCTTGGTGTCTGGCTTTGTGTTCCTGGGGCAGGATCAGCACAGCACGTGGAAGCAGGGATCAAACCTGGGTGCTTGCACTTGCCTAGGTGGGCACTTAGACCGCTGAGCTATCTCCATGGCCCTGAGGTCCTACTTTTGAGGCTGTGCTAGGAAAGATTTATTTATTTGCTGAATCTGAGTGAAAAAATCAAAAGCAAAAACAAAACGCTGACCAAACAGTTTCTCAGTATCAAATTCGAATCGTTTCTTGGCTTCTCTGGTGTGAATCCATCAGGATTAATTTCAGCCCACAAATGTTACCCAATGACAGAAAGAGATTTTTCTTTTCGCATTCACAAACCATGTAAGCCAGATCTAACCCACCACAGGCTATAGTTCAGTAGTTATAGAGTTCTGATATGCCAAAAAGATTGGAAGAGATCTGAAAGATCTCCAAGGAGACTAGGATCCATGTGAAAAAAAAAAGCTTTCACTGAAGTAGGAAAATCTACCCTGCAAGAACTTGTTGGTGTCTCAGTGGCCACCTGGGAGAAATGGCAGAGGGAATGAGGCAAAAAAAATTTTCTTTTTAAAAAGGACAACAGACAAGAGCTGGGTTCAGCTGGGATCTCTTTGCTTGAATGGCAAAAGAACCATAGAATGACAGTAGGGGCGTTTAATTTTATTTTTGTAAGGACTGTATCAGGAGACATGAGATTGCCTCATGAGTAACAGCAGAAACTGACCAGGCAGAATATTTTTCTCCAGACTGAGGTAACTCGGCTGCTGTGCACTCTGGCTTTGTCCTGACCTCCCACACGTGGTCCATGGGTGACACGGCTGCTGTGCACCCTGGCTTTGTCCTGACCTCCTACAGGTTGTCCGTTTCCAACTTCAGCAGTCCCCAGCTTCCCTTCCTCTACCGTTGTGTCCTGTGAATGCTGGGTGTTCCGTTGAAGTTGGAGAAGTTGTGTTTGCAGAATGCCAGAGAAGATCAGCCCCAAGAGTTCTGGTACCTGTGCACAGCAGTTAGACCTCCTGTACAATCCAGTAATCTGTAACAGTAGTGAGTTACCAGTACACCTGGTGGTTGGCAGAACTTGTTAGTAATTTCAACCTTTTATAGCTGGCATATTGTTATGTGATTGCTTTTTTACATCCTTTGGCTACACTTTTCTGCCACATGATTAAGACCAAGTTAAAGGAAGACCTCTATAAATTTAAAGGCAAAATAACTTTTGTTATCTGTCAAGATCAGTTAAAACTCATCGAGATTTACCTTGGAATCAAGTATAGGACCTCTTAGATCTTCCATCAGTATCAGCCATCTGGATGAGTCTTGGTCCTTGCTTGACCAAGTTGCTTTCTGTGAAAGCCTGGAAGAATTTTTTCTCTCCAGATGATTCTCCTTAGGGGGAGTGGTTGACACTACACATCATTGATCAGTGGGACCTCTGTGCTCCCATAATCTCCCTGAGCAGAAAGTCACGGTTTCAGCTTAGATGTAGTTTGTCACTTTAGAACTTCTCTTATGTCCTGAGTCTTCAATGACCTTGGAGGGGAACCAAAATATTGGCTACCCTCTAGCCAATCCAGCTCCTTCATTTGTGGTCTGTAAGCTGTATCTGTTAGACATCCAGAAGAGAAGCTTATTGACATTTTCTTATAATCGAGGCAGTAAGCTTCACATCACTATCTGTCTGAATATCAGGGGCTGGGGAGATAGCTCAGTGGCACAAATGCCTGCTGGCAAGCACCAAAAAAAAAAAAAAAAAAAAAAAAAAAAAAAAAAAAAAAAAAAAAAAAAAAAAAAAAAAAAAAAAAAAAAAAAAAAAAAAAAAAAAAAAAGAAAGAAAGAAAGAAAGAAAAAGACGTAACCCTGAGCGTCAAACACCTTAGTCATAAAATACAACTCTTAGTGTCTAACAACCATGGATGCTCTAATACTTAAATCCCTATAAAATGTTAACAGACAACAATTATATATTTTTACACAAAGATCAATGGTATACATAATATTAGAGCATAACAGTCATGATGACATTTTGTGACATGCTAAAATGTTCATTTAGATGTAATACAGCCCTTTTAACCAATATCTCTATCTAATACATAAGGAGCTATTTCTAAATTTGTCATCCTTTAAATGAATATATACTGGGCCAGTGAGATAACTCCATAGTTTAAAGTGCGAGTTCAGGCAAGGGCAGGAACTGAGGTTCAATCCCAGGAACCACATGCCATGCCAGCCTCACCCCCAGGGCAGGCTGAGCCAACCACAAAAATAAATTAGTTAATTAATTAAATGAACATATATCATTTTATTTTGCAAATGCAGAGATCTGATGGTCTTATCCCGACAAGCAATCTTTGTTTTACACTGTGGAAGTCGTGAACATCAGAAATCATCATTATAGTTCATACAGTATGAAAATAATAATCATGAATTAACATAAACATGTGAGAATCTTTGTTTTTTCATTTTATATCCAGAGCATCTTTTATGAGAAAACATTATTGTAGTTTCGTTTGAAAAACTTCATTTTTAATCAATGATAAAATTATTGGGGGTATCTTCCAAGAGACTATGGAGATTATTATTGCAGTGTTTCTTATTAATGAACAAAATTTGGCCACACCTCTCTTCACGACCTGGGGACCTGTCTACTAATGTCTCCCAACTCCAAAGCATTTTTGTTTAGTTGTTTTTAATTTTTTAAATAAACTTTATTTATTGATTTATGTTATCGCCATCTCAGCTTGTCCTGGGGATTGGAGCTGGCACACCTGTGGTCCCAGGAATTGAACGCTGTCCCTGCGGTTGCCTAAGCTTGCGAAGCAGGTGCTTGAGACCAGAGTTGTCTTGCCGGCCCTGTCTTTGATTTTTTTTTTTTTTTTTTCTGAAAAGCTGTGAGTAAACGAACATTGCTATCACTTAGGCCATCTAGAGACATGGGTGGAAGCGTGCTTTTAGGTCTGTAACCCAAATTGTGTTATGCAGAAATGGCAAAAGAGAATTGATGAGCTGAAAGCAAAGGAGAAGCAGCTGTTCCTGGAGAGGCGTGCAAGCAGACAAATGACAAATAAACAGGACACACAAGCATCTGTACCAAGTCTGAGAGCGCTCAAATATATTTTTGAACAAATCAATCTGTAGTAACTCTTTTTCAATTTTTAGAAATCTGTCATCACAAATATACCAGTGAGACCCTGCTGCCCACCAGCCTGCAGGGATCTGCCACCACACGACCCTTGGAAGGACTGGGACACCTTACCGAAACCCAGCACGCTTCCTTGGTACTTCACTCTGTCTCAAGGACAGCGGCAACTCCCCAGTCGGCTCTCTCTGCTACCAAGACCTCAGACCTTCACGCGGTCAGCCCGCTTCACATGCCCCAGCTTGAATTCAGCCCCACTGCTGCCAGCTTCTCCTCCAGGTCCAGCTTCATGATATAACCTGACGGCACATTCTGGCACCCAAATAAGTTGCCTGACATTCTCTGGAAAAATGCAAGCGCGTCCTCAATCCCAAATGAGCTTTTTTTTTCCCATCACCTGATTGGGTAATCTTTCCGTTCCTGTACTTCCTGTTGTATGTTATGAGTCGGTGCCAAAAGGGACAATGAGAAGACCCGATGAAGGTAGCTCAGAGGACAGTGAGATTCGTCCCTCAGCGAGCTCAGAACCCCTGAAGCAAATCAGCTTTGTTTAGGGTAGTGAGTGTGATCTCGTGCGCGATCACTTTAGTAAAGGAGAACTGTGTGCTTAGTCACGAACGTGACCACGATCTCTGCTAACTTCCATCCCTTCCCTACCATCAGTTTCACACAGTGGTCAACCAATAGCATTCCAAGCAGGGGAGAAAGCAACAACCAGAGAGCCCACAGGCGAGGCTGCTCTCTGTCACTGCAGTCCCGGCTGGCCAGGACTCGCCCATCCCAGGTCTCCAGGATTTTCAGTAACAGGCCACAGCTGTCCCTCGGCCCCATTCCTGACACTCCATTTCTTGAAATGCTAGTTAGGCTACAACTTCCAACTTTGCTAAAATTAAAAAAAACAAAAAAAATTAGTAGTATATAGCAGCAAATGAAGTGGGAGGGATGGCTTTTGTCTTGTGTTTTTATAATTGATTTTGATGGTACAATGAGAAACCTATGTCGTATATTTGGAAGATGAAGACATCACGTAGACTCCCTTAACGTAATATGATCTATCTGTGCGGGGTGTGGGGGGGGAGCATATTCAATTAACCCGTTTGAAAGATAATGAGGCACATTTAATTAACTTGTCTGAAAGATAATGACAACAGCAGCAGATACTAGCCCCAAACCTGAATGGAGCCAATGAATGCTACAAAATAAAGTGGGAAAATAATTTTGGGTTGATCGGCACCGGTTGAAGCACAATATATCTTTGTTGGATAAATTGACTTAAATATGAAAAGTTTATAACTTGCAGCCATTTGGAGGCCACTGCCAGGCCTGCCTTTATTTAAGTGGGATGTCAAGATCAAGGGACTGCTTTTAGATTTTACTCCAAATTTGTATATTTGCTTGTAAAATATCAAATATTTTCTATATAAGTTTAACTTACGACTATAAAGCAAGCAATGAACCTTTAAAAGAGTCAAGAAAACTTTAAGTAATCTTTTTTTTTTAATTTTATTATCTTTTTTTTTAAGAACTTTTTATTTTATTTATTTATTTTTTTTCTTGTTTCAGAACCTTTGTTTATTCACTCATTTTTATGGCTGGCTCAGCCCACCCCGAGGGCAGGGCTGGCACAGCATGTGGTGCCGGGGATCGAACCACGGTTCCTGAAGCCGCCCAAGCTTTCCCAAGCAGGCACTTTAGGTCACTGAGCCATCCCACCGGGCCCCTAAGTAATCTTTTAAAAAAAAAATCCCTATTGCTGTAAATCTTAGGAAATAGATGATTTACTTTTCTTTAAAGTCAGACATTTTATTTTGAGGATGGAAACAGGCTTTTAAATTAAACACCTTAAGAAAAAAATGTAAACAATTTTTTTATTTGCCCTTAACTACCCAGCAGAAAAGTTTAAACATGAGGCATAAAACATAAAGCTAGATTAGCTGAACTGTAAAAGTCTTAAGTCAACAGTATGTTCCACTGTTGCCAGGTTTACCAATAGCCCACTGCGATTATTGAACATTGGGTTATGTATAAAACTACTTTCTCCTTGTTCAATGAGAAGAAATTTTTTCTACCAATAATGATTAGAAAAATTATCACATCTACACCCTGTGCTCTGTATAACTAATAGGAGGACAACAATAAGCATCGTATTAGTTATTGGGAATGTATTACTAATGTGTTTTGAAACCGTCACATTGTTATTTCTTATTAAAAGTAACAAAAAATGAAAACATGCAATAATAAATTCTAGTAAATACTTTTTAAAAAGAAATGCTTTTCTTTTAGTGCCAATTATAATGGAAAGAGAGAAGCACTCCATTTGTCAGGAGAGGACAGGCAGCAATGGTCCTTCGTGTACCTCCAGGTCAGCCACCCAGAGTCCTTTGATAGCTGCCTTAACTAAAGGCCAGAAACGCTCATGTTTAAAAACACTTTAAAATATTTTTAACTAATGTGTAGTTTTGAATCCGATATATTCTTTTCATTACTCGTAGTTTTAAATTCTTATCAAAGAATGACCAACCGAGCAATGCGAGAGTCGAGAGCATTCTCTAGTGCTGATGATTTCTACGTAATCAGCTAGTTTTAAAGATTCCAAGGCTCTCCTCATATAGGCATCTATAATGTGTTTCCTGAAAATTCTGTTTCATTATTATTTTTTAATACATTGGGTACAGGATCTCACTACGCAGCTCAGACTCACAGTGGTTCTCCTCTTTACAGCCTCTCCAGCACTGGGATTATAGGTGTGTGGCACCATGCCGGGTTTCGGTGGCCGGCATGGGGTGGAGCCGGTAGGGCATGTAGTAGCGGAGTTTGAACCTGGGTCCTTGCACTTGCGTAGGTAAGTGCATAGACTGCTGAACTAACTCGACAGCCCTTTCCTGAGAATTGTTTACAACTATATTTTGAGTGTTTTTACTCGAATAATTGTTATCGTTGTTGTCTAATTTTCCCCCAAAACCTCATGCAGTCATGGGGTGGACTTCTAGAGTTTGTGATTAGCTCGTGTTCCACTGGGATTATGGGTATGAGTGCGACTGGGGTTATGGGTGTGAGCACCGCGCCCAGCTTGGAGCAGATAGCCTGAATGCAACTTAAAAGAAACAGACTGGCTCACTATTGCCGTTGTTGCTGTCACTCCTCCCTTTTGCTCCTGCCGTTTTGCTGCCTTCTGCCTCCATGACCTGCTGCCCTCTGCCCTGTGCCACTCAGCCTTGGAGCCAGCTGGCTATGGGCTGAAACCTCCAGTAACTGTGAGCTAACGAACCCTTTCTTTCTTTCATTTTGAGTGGTGGGTATTTGCCCCGGCAATGAAAGAAGAGTGATATATTAATCAACATCTCTACAACCTATTAGCATGTGCATAATCTTATGTTAAGAAGGTTAATCAAGATTTTGCAATGGTCAATGAACACCTTAAAATATTAATTAATAGAAAGAATGTGATTTGCATTCGTGGAATATACCATGGTCGTTTCTCCATTCCAAAAAGTGAGATAGTTTTAATATTTGAAGCAAACTGTCAAGCCCAGTTTTATAGTGTAAAAGGACATCTGAGAATATTTAATTACAATAATATAATTGCATCATATAGTTTATTATATATATGTATAATGTATTTTTTGCTCATATTCATATTCATCTCTTTCTGGGACTATGCCTAGCACAGAGCAAGATATTTATAAGTGAAAAAAAAAATAGATATTTGTAAGTGAGTTCATCTTGTTTGTCCCAACTTCAGATAAATCACCCCTGATTTATCCATCTTTCCTGGATTGTTTGCTTTCTTGTGTCTCTCTTGGTTGTTAGGATAAAAACAACCTCATAAGCTCAGCAACATGCACAGAAGATTTATTTACTATAGGCTGCCGGGGTGACTTGCGGCTCTCGGCCGAGTGCGCTTAGCTTTGCATTGCTCCAGCCCACGTGAAGCTCCTGGTCAGACCCAGGCACAGGTGCATCTTCTCTCAGGGATCACTTTCTCTTTGCGTGGAAGAGAAATCGAATGGAGGCACACGGCGCCTAGGCCTTTGCCTGGCTGCTTTGCCTCAGAAAATGCCGCTCTCAGTTTTCCATCTCTGAGACCAAGACTCAGCACCTGCAACTGTCCAAAGGAAAGATTCATTGTGGCTCTTTGTTTATTTTTATTTTATGCTCTCAGCTGAGTCTAGGCAGTGCCACATGGCAGAGAGTCATGTCAGATGAAAAGACACCTCGGGGGTGGAAGGCTGCATCGGGGATCAAGCAGGAAGGGAGGGGCGAAATCCTTCCGTACCACACCTCTGGGACCTTCCTTCTCCAAACAAACTTCACCTCCCAAACCTCATATAGATAGCAGTTCCTCAGAGGACTCAGGAGCTTTGGGGGACATCGAGCTATAGAACAGAATAGAAAATCCTGTCAAATGAACTATATGTGAGTATGAAAACTTAATTCATTTATCTAAATAAGTAGCCTTTCAGTCAACAAATTTATTGATCCATTTGTCTATTTATGCAAATATGAGTTGCTAGCAAATTTTGACATTTATGAGTAAAATGATTGTGAGTTAGTTAAATAACTGTTATAGAACTGAAGTTTCTATTTAATTTTAATTATTGTGGCTAGCTCAGCCTGCCCTGACGGTGGGGCTGATGTGGCATGTGGCACAAGGGATCAAATCTTGGGCTCTGAGCACTTGCCAAGCTTGTCTCAGCAGGTGCTTTAGACTACTGAGCTATCTTGCCAGCCCCAATTTTCTGTATTCATGATAAAGAAGATATAAATTTAAGTTAAACTGTAACATCACCTTATTGTTGGCAATTTGGTGACAGGGTGTGTCTTCAAGATGCGGCACATTAAACCCTTGCACATTATCACTTTCCTCATGAGAACCAAATATTGTAGTAACTGTAGACCTCTCAGAAGTTCTAGTGTAATAAAATGAAAGCTACCTAGTAAATCCGCTTGGTTCAAAACAGTTAAAATTCCTTTAATATTCTCTGGAGAATATTGATTCTCTATTCATGAACATAAAATTTTAGAAGATGTAACAAAATTAAAATTAAATGGTGTAAAATGAAGTATCAAACATTTGTGTGTGCGCGTGTGTGTGTGTGTGTGTGTGTGTGCGCACGTGGGTGGGGTGTTATGGAGGACTGAACACAACACAGAAGTGCTTGCTAGGCTGGTGTTTATTCTACTGAACTATCTCCCCAGCTTTAATGTGTCAATTGAATAATTTAATGTAAATAATTATAAAACAAATCTAACCGTAAAGTGACCAAGTTTAGTTACTTTCCCTTCTGTTCTTCTATACTCTATTTATACAGACAAAGTTAGATCCCAAATTGTCCACTCTAATCATTTTTAAAAGTATGCAAAGTTCTCACTGCTGTACTGTTGCTATTACCCCTGTAAAAATCACAGATGAACACACACACACACACACACACACACACACACATTGGAAACTATCCTATTAATGTACTGATTAGAATATTGCACAGACACAGAGAACTTTTCCGTCCCTTATATTTTATCTAGGCTACTCGCCGCAGGGCAGCTGTAGCACTCACATCCTCTGTCCTGGCACTGAACCTGGAAGGAATAACACACTCTCAGCTACCCTGAGAGTGCTTGAATGGAAAGCCTAAGAATGCTTGAAACTTTTGGGGGACATCTAGAGCTAAGCCACTGAAGTTGCCTAATGAAGCCCTGGTCAAGATTGGCCATCCGAGTCCTCCCGTCACACACATCCTCCGACGCCTCCTTTCACGTCCTCCTTTTTGAGTTTTCAAGTGCTCTGCCTTGGCTTCCTCCCCTGCTCCAAGTGCCCCATACCTCCACCTGCTTTGCTGCTTCCATTCTTTACTCCGCTAAGGTTCTACATCTCCCTCACAGCTCCTTCCTCTTACTGTACCTCATTTCTGTCACAGAAGTCGATGTTTTCTTCGCTGAGGAAAGCTTCCCTCACAGCCGATCACAGACAAACACTTCGGTTCCACACACACTCTTCTCCACATTCCCAGCTCCTCAACTTTCTAATTTTCATCATCATCTACACAGTTACTTTCTAAGTAGGTTGGCCGTATTTTCATTTTCCTCCATTACAATTGCAGATTCTGATGTCTCCATTTCTCACTGCATTACTTGTAGGGTAGGATACACAGTGCAAAACAGATATGCATAATTATCAGCTAATAGTTCATGCATTAAGTTACCAAGAAGTTTCGTTTAGTTTGTACTACAAAACATTATCTAAACAAAGATGCTTTCCCACTTTGACTATGATTAATGTTGAATCTTTAAAAAGTAGGTTTTAGGGATAAAACCTTCAACACAGAATTAGAAATTATTATCAATCATTCAAAGAGAAAAACTGAGAAGAAAAAATACTATTTTGATTGTAGAGACAAAGCTAAAACATTCCTTTCCACATGACTTTGACATTCAAGTTAAATAATGTGTCTTCCATTTGTTGGGGATTCTTCTTTCTTTCTTTCTTTCTTTTTTTCTTTTTGTATTTTAGGAAAGGGCCTACAGGGTGTTCAGGGTCTCACTACTAGATCAGACTCTCACTGGTGTGCCTATTTATAGCTTCCCAGAAGCTGAGATAGCAGGGGCCCACTACCACACCCAGTCTTGGGGTACTTTTTTCTTAATTTATTTTTAGTTAGTGCACAAATCCCAAATATTTTTATGTACAAAGCACAAAAATTTAAATGTCTGACTGTGACTCTGTATTTCAGAAATTGAATTGAATCATACTTATCCACAATGAATCCTCAAGTGATTACAGGTGACAGAGAGGACAGGGCACTGAAGATCCTTGAAATCGCACTAAAATTCCTGAATTATTAACTTACTGTTACCTCAGTACACTCCTCAAATAAAAGTATCACAGAATCCATTCAAATATCTGCTTCAGGCTGAGAGTAAATATTGATTGTGAAATGCATTCTTGCTTGTCTTTCCTATGGACATAAATGCTTGTATACAATTTACATCTAACAATATGACACGAAGTAACCATGTGACTCTATTCTCCTTTCCTGTTTGCCAGAGGCAGATTTTTAAAATGTGCTTCTTAAAAACATGTGCTTCTGCCCTAAAGCACACTATTTGCTGGTTTAAACACTATAGATCTATTTTATCCCACTATGTTGCCAACAATTTTTGAAATTTCTATTTTAGCGTGCTTTCTAGAAGTTTAAAGCGTTTCAAGCCTGTGTTCTTTTCTTGTCTATATATCTTGACATACTTTAGCAACCACAGGCCTACATTCCTGTACATCATTCTTTTCATAAAATCCACAGGTTCTGCTCTTGAAATTGCCACAAATATTGTTACTGAGCCTCTGAAGTCAGCGGTGCACGACTTTCACATGTAGTACTGGCTGTATTTCTCCACAGAAAATGCTTCCA
Organism: Myocastor coypus; assembly: GCA_004027025.1. Lineage (NCBI taxonomy): Eukaryota > Metazoa > Chordata > Mammalia > Rodentia > Myocastoridae > Myocastor > Myocastor coypus. The sequence goes on from PVJA010006773.1 coordinate 70,909, forward strand.
ATTCCTTCTTTATGTTTCTTCCTGAAATGTGTTTTTAATAATGCTTTAAGTGAAGGTTTTCTCAATAGATGGATGCGCTTTTTTTTTTCTCGTTATATCTGAGAATGTCTATTTTCCTAGTTGACTCCAATTTCTGATGCTTATTTCTTCAGGTGATCCTGACGCAAGGCTTGATCATCAATTAACATGTTCACTCAGCTCTAGTCTTCCTCCTTCCCTGACTCTTGTCTGCCGCCTCCCCAAGGGCCAAAGTTCCTGGCTCTCTGAGACCCAGTAATTCTGCTGTGAGTGCTGAATCTGATCTCTGAGAGCAGGCTGTGCTCTTGTGTGCATGCACGTGAGCCTGTGTTGCACGTGCCCAGGTGCCCGGGCTGGAGAGGGAGCCTGGCGTTCACATGTGCAGGAGCACAGGCTGCATCGGGAGCGGCACCATTTCTCAGGAGCAGAAACCAGCTCTTCTTGCATTTAATTTCTCAAATCCCAAGTTTCCCATGAAGCATACTGAGGCTTCTGAAGAAGGAAACTTTCACCCTCCCTTCTTTGCCTTGGTCAGAACCAAAAATAACAAGGTCTTACCTTTAAATTTCATGAGTTGCTCCTTTTGTAATCCCAGGCCTGATGCTTAAATTCAAAGACATCTTGTTATATCCTCTCTGATCTTCTTTTGCAAAGGATCATAATTTTAGTTATGTTCCTTTTACTTCCTCTGCACCTCATTCTTGTGGGTGCTGCTGTGAAGCGTGCAGTTCCCCTAATTTCTCTCCATGTCAGTTGGCTGCTTGTGTACAAAGGTGCCACTCATTCTTGAACGTGGACTTTGCATCCTGCTATGCTACTGAATATGATTTTTAAACTGAGAAATCTTTGGAATTCTATGTTATCTGCAAATAATAATTTAACACCTTCCTT
>PVJA010006774.1:0-14640 GCA_004027025.1 Myocastor coypus
GCCCCCCCCCCCCAAAAAAAAAAAAAAAAAGAAAAGTTCTTATTTAGTCATAGCTACTGTGGATTCAATTAGGGTTCATTTTGCAAATGTTATGGACTCAGGCTGTACTAATTTGATTTAAATTAGAGATAATTACTTATGGCCGTAAGTTGAACTTAACTACTGATGAAGTCAGAGAGTAAACTAAGTAGTTTTTAAGCCTGTTTAGAGATATACTAGTGCTTTTATTTTAAATGACAAATTTGAAAATGCTTGTTAACTTCATTATTATTTAAGAGATTCAAGTGAGAGAAGGTACAGAGATAAAAATTCAAACCTTGTTAAGAGTGCAGGGCTGGAATATCATTTCTCACTAACTCATGAGTTTATGTTAATGGCTATAGCAACCACTCTAAATCTCTACTAATCTGTTAAAGAAGGTAAAAAAAATTATACCAACACAAACTTCAGGAAACTGAAAATGTGCAGTTGCATTCAATGTCAACTGTAGTTTCTTCATCCTATAAAAATATTAAGATTGTAAATATATGACTATCTAATGGCACTTTGACTAGTTCTTAAATAGAATGAACTGTGATTGACATAACTCTTAGGAACTTACATTCCTTTGCAAATTACTACCTTCTATTTGATGTTATACAGTGGTACAGGATTCATAATGTTTTTTCTTTTAAAGATGATGTAGACCCCACAGTTGACTTAATATTTAAATAACAGAAAGAAGGCATATCAGGGCTGGAACCTAGTAATACTGATGAAGACATTCTTAGCAGGAAATAAGATTTATGTAGTCAGATTATTGATATTCTTCTCTGTACTTAAAGAAAATGAGAAAATGAGATTATTTTATGTTTTCAATTAGAGAAGTATTTTCAACTTTTGAGATTTTTAAAGTAGCCTATTTTGATACATACATAAACAAACTTATTTTCCATATATATGTAAAAGGGTATAGATATTTTGTTGTATTTTTTATACTTAACAGTGAAAAATATTTAGACATATAAGGGACTGTTGAAATTTGGACATAGGATCCTCAAAAGACTATTGCCCTTGCAAAACTTAAGCATATGTTAAAGTATAAAACAAATCTTATGTTCCCTAAGTTTTCAGTGATACTGCTGTTGCTTTGCTGCCCCCTACAGTCATATAAAATAGTAACTTTAGACTTTTCTCCTACATGGTGAGATACTTCCTTGACCTGTAAATTGTAAATTTGAGGAATTAGTTGAATAATCGGTATTTACTGTTAAAGCCTGGTGAAGTACAGTTGGTCACCACAGTTGATGAATGATTTAAGAAATAAAAGGCTTAGAAATTGGCTCAAAGAATTGGGGGTAGATTGGAGATTAGTGAGCATCAAGCAGGAAACAGGCTATTGGGCATCACCATGTGTGTGGCAATGCTGAGAATTCCCTGGTAGAATATGTGATCGTGGCTACTTTCAGGCTTATAAAAGTAATACATGAAAAAACTGAGGTGTGTGTGTGTGTGCGCGCACACACACACACACACACACACACACACACACACAGCATACCAATTCAAATGTGGCCCTTAAAATATGTGTCTGGACCAGTCAAGGAAAGCTAGTTAAAAGAGGTTAAACTCTTGAGCTATGTCTTAAAGAATAGGTAGAGTTCAGATGAGTACAAATAGATTATTTCAATATTTCAAAGAGGGAAGAGAGAATATTTACTTAAAGTGATAATTCTTATGGAGAAAAGTCATTGATGGGGTTTTTGGACTTTCCCATTAGGAAATATAAAATTTGGCTACCAAAAGATATGATTTAGAAGGTATGTGTGTCTTTTAAATGTAGTTACTTTTTATAGCTATTTTAGCTTGTAAAATTGGCTAATGTACTTCTTTTCACAGGATTGCTGTTCACAACAATTAAATTGCAATAAAGAGTTCTACAAAAACAACAAAGAGTATACTGCTTAGTGTTAAAAAAAACAATAATTTGGGATTATGAAAGGAGAGACAGTTTAAATGTGAAGAAAGGAAGACTTAAAAAGCAACTGGTTTTCCGGCTGAATCTTGAAGGAACAATTTAGATTTCTATTTGTGAGGCAATGTCACTGAAAAAGAAGGCGTTAATGAGATAAAAGATCATTGGAGTGAGGGAGGAGTTAGGCTCTAGTAGGCATAACAGCCCACAGAACAACTGAGTCAACTGTCTTTTTTTTTTTTCTTTTTTGAGGTAGGGTCTCCCTGTAGTTCATACAGGCCTTTAACTCACTGCATAGCCCAAGCTGTTCTTTTTTTTTTTTTTTTTTGTCTTTTTGAGACAGGGTCTCGCTATGCAGCTCAGGCTCGCCTTGAGCTCACTTTTGTAGCCCAGGCTGGTCTCGAACTCGCACCGATCCTCCTGCCTCAGCCTCCCGAGTGCTGGGACTACAGGCGTGCACCACCACGCCCGGCCCAAGCTGTTCTTGAACTTACAGAGATCCTCCTACCTCAGTCTCCCAGGTGGTATGATTACAGTTGTGTGTCACCACATCCAGCAACTCTCTGATTTGAAAATATTGTATAGCTCTAGCAGTAGTGTTAATGATAAATTGACACCATGAAGACAGGTAAAAGGGAATCATGGGAAGAGAGGATTACAGAGATAAGTGGCAAGTTGATAGACAGATATGAAGGGAGGAACAGATCTGAGAACCGTATTTCATAGTGTTCGGATATCATTGAGTGGGGAGAAAATGTTAGATATAAGAAGATTTGGATTTCTTCCTTGAGTGATTATGATAGTATAGTGAAGGAATTGATTAGCCTGTCTAGTAGTTCTTTGGAGTCATTTTGATTTTTGGTGCCCCTTAAGGTATGTTTTTGAGCTGTAGTTAGGAAAGAGAAGTAAGGGATAGGGTGTAAAGATGGGAGGTACCAAGATTGAGGTATCTGGGTGAGCTTTTTGAGAGAAAGAAGAGGACACAGTAAGGGAGGAAAAAGGCAGAGAGGAAAAGAAGTACAAAATTAGAATAGCAATGAGTTTTTTGTGAGTTTTTTTTTTTTTGTTGTTGTTGTTTTTGTTTTTGAGACAGGGTCTCACTATGCAATTTAGGCTGTCCTTAAACTTCACTTTTTGTACTCCAGGCTGGTCTCAGACTCAACACCAATCTTCCTGCCTCAGCCTCCTGAGTGCTGGGATTACAGGTGTGCGCCACCAGAGAAGGGGTATTTTTAAACTGAGGCATTTTGATTGTTGAAGGGAGGAAGAGATAAGATAAATCTGGAAGACATTTACTTGATTCATGCAGTTAGTTAGGAACAATGTTGACCAATAATTTTAAAAATAATTGAGGGAAAAATCAAATTTTAGGGAATTAACAAATGAGGTAATAGTAATAGGGTAATGTCTACCCTTGGGAAAGATGAGAAAGATACTAGGGGGAATAGTATATCATTTACTATAGATGAATATTTGTGACACCTCCATCCTTACATTGTGCTTCTAATCTCTTATTTTATTTTTATTTTTTACAGTAATTAATACATTGCATAGTGTTGTTTTGTCTTTGTCATCGTCGTTCAGAGAGTACCTCTAATCTCAGTATGATGATATTCTCACCCAAACATGTGAGGATTTAGCAAGAAAGAAAGCATTCACAAAGCAGAGTCTTTACCAGGAATCTGACTGTGCTGGTGGTACCTTTTTTTCAAAGATATGGTCTTCAGAACTGTGAGAATTACTGTCTATTGTTTAAGCCATCCATCTGTGGTATTTCATTATAGCAGTCAAAGCTAAGAAAATAGTCATGATGCTCATTTAACAAACTTCAGAAACTTAACTCTACATAAAATTACTAAAAAATATTTTATTGATCAACTAGAATTTTGCTGAAGGACAACCTATTCTGTTCATTACTTGCTGACCCTTACATTAAAGACTGAATATTTTAGCTTTGTGTCTGAGAGCTTGTAGAAAGTAGAAGCTGTTTTTGCTGTAGCCCAAGAACATGTGTTGTTTATAGGTGTCTTCTATAAAGCATTGAAAAGCCTTTTCTTTTTAATGGTAAGACTTCTGTGTCTTTGAGAAAGAAGTGAGATCCCTATAATATGATATGGTCCAGGAACAGAAAGTAAGCAAAAACATTGAAAATATAGATAATCCTAATATGAAAGTCTGACTTTTTATAAGGAAAATAAGATTACATATCAGTGTAAGAGGGAGGTTATAGAGAGGCTTTAACTTCTGGTGATTTAAATATTATATTCGAGAATAAGTGAGTAGGTGGTTATGTTAGGATTTATCATAGAACTTTTAGGGGGGAAATTGGAATAAAATACCAGCTAAGAATGAGATATTATGAATCAGCATTGAAATCATAAGTTAGTATACCATGAATTTCTAAAATGTATATGATGGAAAGAAGTAATAAGTTTATGCTTGTGGTTATTAATATTTAATTGAGTATTGAATCTGCTAGAGATTGTTTTAAGTACTATGAGAGAATAAAGTATTTATTAGCTAGCTGATAAAAGATAAAATATCTCCTTAAGAACTAATGGTTTTATGTATTGCAGGAAGTAGACTATATAGTCAAATTACTCAGTGATTTTTTTGACGATCACATTGCAGGATGTCTGACAATTTGGAAACAAAAATAATATAAAGAAAGTAGTATTTAGGGCTTATGAGATAGCTCAGTAGTCTAAAGCACCTGCATAGGCAAGCTTAGACAGGTGCAGGGAACCCTGGGTTCAGTCCTGGGCACCACATGCTATGCCAGCCTCACCCTCAGCATGGGCTAAGCTGACCAAAAAAAAAAGAACAAGTAATACTTAAATAGTGGTTTTATCATAAGCATTGTATTGTAGATGTAGTTATTAAAGTAAGAATTAAGATGGCAATGGTAGAAACGAAAGGGCAGTATTTAAAAACAGATTTAGTAAGCCAGGCATGGTGGCGCATGCCTGTAATCTCAGCACTGGGGAGGCTGAGGCAGGAGGATCGGTGAGAGTTCGAGACCAGTCTGGGCTACAAAATTGAGCTCAAGATCAGCCAGAACTGCATAGTGAGACCCTGTCTCAGAAAGACAATAAATAAATAAATAAACAAACAAACAAACAAACAGATTAGTGTAAGACAGTATATCTTGGTGATCCCAGAATATGACAAAAGTGGGAAATTAGTAAATTTTTAGTTTTTTTATTGGGCAAATGGGAGAATAGATTAACATATGCTGAATGAGTTGAGATAAAAATTTATTTTTTTTGAGATAAAAATTTCATACTGTATAGAAAGATGTATTATTTCTTAGGCCTGCCATAACAAAGTACCACAAGCTATGAAGTTTAAAACAACAAAAGTGTATTCTTTTACATTTGTGGAGGCTAGAATTTGGAAACCAGTTTGTCAGCAGGGCTGTTTTCCTTCTGTGGCTGGATAGAATTCTTCCTGGCCACTTCTTAGCATTGGTGTCTACAGTCAGTCCTTGATATTCTTGGTTTTCAGCTGTATCCTTAGAGTATCTGCCTCTGTTATCATGTGACATTCCCTGTAAAACTCTCATGGGATAAGTACATAACATACTGGTTCAAAGGCCCTCCACCTGCTCCAGTATTTCCTCATCTTAAGTTATGCTGAGTTGCATCTGCAGCTATCCTATATATTCACAAGTACTGGAAGTTAAGGTTGCAGTATACCTTTGTGGGGAAAATGGCACAATTTATGCCATAACAGAAAAAGATAACAAAATTTTTCTTAACTGTGAGATTCAGGCTTTAATTCAAGTCCATGTGCCAAATAGAACATTTTGAAATAGGACGTTTGAGTTGTGTTGGACGGCACTGAGATAGATTTATGAAACAGTAAATCTTTTATATTGGTTCCTGTATGACATGTGCAATCCAGTGAACTATGTATTACCAAGTGAGTACAGTATACCCATGAAACCATGGCCATGATCAAGAAATAAAACATCACCAGCACTCTAGAAGTTCTTCTCAGTTTTTAATCTCTCAGCACAAAATACCACCCTTCCTTCTTTTAACACTATAAAGTAGCTTTAGTTTGGCTCGCTTTTGAGCTTCTTATTTCTTTGCTGATATGGTGAGATTTATCTGTGTTGTGTGCGGCAATCACCTTTTTTTAACCACTACAGTATTATGTTCTGGGATTATTCCATAGTTTTTTTAATGTTGGGCAGGTATTTAGGTTGTTGTTACCTTGAAACTTTTATGAATAGTATACTCATTTCAACATCTTTATACTTGTCTTTTGGTAGAATTACTGATTAATATTATGTATTTTGTGTTAATAACAATTTATGTTCTCATCAATAGTATTTAAGAATTACAGTTGTTCTATTTCTTTACAAGCTCTTTATAATGGCATTATTTTTCTTTTAGCCAAACTCATTAGTCTGTATTGGTATAATGTGATTTTACTTTGTTTTTCCCCAGTTATTGGAGGTCTCAGGATCATGGGTTATATGAATATCCTGTGTTGTTGAGGTGTCTATTCATTCTTCATTATTAGTCAGATTGATTTTGTCTTTGTAGGATATGTAGGTGTTATTTATTACATTATTTCAAAGAACTCACCTTTGATATATTGACCTTATGTTTTCTAGTTCATGTTCTGTTTTATTTTGTCTTTTGGAAGGAATTATTTCTAATAACAGTTTTTGAGATTAGTCATTTTTAGCTTTTATCTTTTCTAACTTGAGTCCTTATATCTTGCTGTAAGTATGGTTTTAAATTGTGTCCTATATGTATTCAATCAAAGCATTTTAAAATTTCATGTGGTCTTTTTGATAGATTATTTCACAAATTATTTAATACATGTAAATAAGGGAGTAAATTGTCCTTATTCATTTTTATGTCAAGGAACTCTATAATTTAGCCTTTGGACACATTGGCAATTCTATCTAAAACTAAAAAAAGACTATGCATTCTTTTTTTGTGTGAAGTGTCTTTCTGCTTTTCTCTGTCTGTATACACAAATTAGATTAATTTTGTTGTATTGTTTAGATCTTTATCTTGTCTTTTTTTCCCCCTTTCCATAGTTAATCAGTACTAAGACAATTTATTAAGTGTGGCTTTGCTGCTGCTGCTGTAGCTGCTACTACTGTTTCTCTTCCTCCTCATTATTTTTACTTACAGTTCTGTGAACTTTTGCTCTGTGGTTTGAGGTTAGGTTATGGAATATAGTCAGTTTTCAAAATGTTGCTTATTCCTGGGACTTGACTCTTATTATTATTAACTAGCTCTCTTCTCCTAGAATTACTTCTTATTTTAAACACTGCATTGATTATAGATTTATTTTGCTTATATATTTATCGTTTTCTATCTTTCCTTGTTCATAAACTTAAGAATGGATTTTGTATAATATACTTTTAAAATTTCAATCTATTGGACTGTCTTTTTTCGATATATTATGCATATATATATATACATATATATATATATATATGTATATATATATCAGCTTAACTATTTGTGCACATTTTGCTCTCTACTTTGCATATGTTTCATTTATTCATTTATTCATTGGCTTCCCTTGTGTTTTGTTTTTATTTATTTGTATTTTTAGGGAAGGGACTACAGGATGTACAGGGTCTCACTAGTAGATTAGACTCCTACTGATCCACCTGTTTACAGCTGCCCAAGAGCTAGGATTACAGGTCTGGGCCACTACACCCAGTCTCAATTGCTGTCTCAGCCCCAAGGGTTCAGGGCTGGCAAGACAGGCCTGGTGATTAAATCCCTGGCCTCTTTTGCTTGCAGGCACTTTAATCCACTGAGTTCTTTGACTAGTCCTTCTTTGTGTTATTTTTAATAAAATTTTTTCCTCTTTAAATTGTTAAAATTTTCCTATATTCAGTTTGTAGCTACTAGAGAGAGTATACAGTACATTACATTCTTGAGAGGCTCAATGAAACTAGGCTATAAGGCAAAAATTAATGTTGCAGTGAGGGGGCCAGTTAAATAGAAGGGGAGGGGTGCCAGGACCTTCCAGCAGATACCAAAATATACAGGTACTTAAGTGTTATATAAAATGATATAGTATTTGCATATATCTTGCATATCATACATATTTTAAATCACCTCTTAAATTATAATTCCTAATACAGTGTGAACACTATAAATAGTGGTTATATCTTTTACCAATTAATGACAAAAAGTCTATTCATATTTAAGATGCACTTTTTTTTTTTCAAGTTTTTTGCACAATCATTGTTTGAAGTGACAGATACTGTACCATTTTATCTGGAGGGATGATAGTAAATGTACTATTATTTTCCAGACAATACTGAAATCATCATTTATCCCTATCATTACTAATAATATGTTTTTGCCCAATAAAACATTTCAGTTTTATACAGAAAATGCTTATTTTTTCTATGTACTTTTTATTTTTATCATTTATACAAATTAGTATAATTAGTATTATTAGTAATTTTACTTATTTATTTATGTATTTATTTATTTTTTTGCAGAACCAGGGCTTGAACTCAGGACCTTGCACTTGCTAGGCAGGTACTAGTGCCCTTGAGCTATCTCCCTGGCCCCCAAATTAGAATTAAAACAGTAAAAAGTACAAATGATACAGAATTTCACTTAAAGTAATATGAATTTTACAGTGTTTGTTGTAATGCATAGTATTGTCTTCAAACCAGTTATTCCTTATTACCAGATATATGCATGCAAATTGGAAGAAAAAAAAAAACAAAGAAATGTATAAGAAATTAAGAAGAGAAAAAATACAATTAAAAAAGGAGACAAAACAAGTTAAGTATTATCTACTCCTTTCTGTAGACCAGAAGAAAAGCACAGTACAGTTTCTTTTTCTTCTTTTTTGGTACCGGCTTCTGCTACATAGCTTGGACTCATAGTGATCCTCCTGTCTCAGCCTCCTCAGCACTGGGATTACAGATGTGCACCGCTATGCCTGGTTTCAGTGCCAGCACAGTGTGGGGCCAGCACAGCCTGTGTGTGCCAGACAGGTGCTTAGACTGCCAGGCTATCTCCCTAGCCCTGTACTTACCTCTCTGTATTTTTTTGTTTTTTTGAAAGTTTTTCTGACATCATTATTTGTATTTCTGCATTTTTTTTTCATAAAAAATTAATTTCTATCTGGAATTCTATTTCTTTTTTTTCTACTTGAGGAGCATTCTCTGTGTTTTCTTTACTGCAGGTCTATTGATTAAAAATGTCTACCTGAAATTGTTGTTTTTCTTCCTTTTAAAGTACTTAACAGCCTATTGTTATAATTGAATATAATTTAATTATAGTTGTACAGCATTACTGTAGTCAGTTATTTCCCATTTCACTTCATCCCTCCAAACTTTAGGTAGCACCTAATTTTGCTTTGTGTCTTGTCATAAAAATATTATGATCTCTGAAGTATTCTTTTCTTTTTTTTCATTTAGCATAGTCTTCTAAAGTTCACCCATTTTTAATTTCAGTTTCATATTTACCCTGAAGTGAAATCGTCAAGTCCTTTTATAAGTACTTTTAGTCTTCTTGATGAACAAACTGGCTTACAGAGGGGCACCATTTTGTATTCCTAACATTGTATGAGACTTCACCACATTGTTATAAAAACTTAGCCTTATTCAGTCTTTGATTATACCTATTATAATAGCGAATACTAAATGTACAACATTGTTTAGATGTGCATTTCTGTGAGAGCTGATGATATCGAGCAAGTTTTTGTTCCTTCTCCATTCTATTTTTATTTTTTATCGTTATTTTATACATATTTGTTTATGTTTTAGGGAAGGGTCTACAGGATGTTCAGGGTCTCACTACTACATCAGACTCCTAGTGATCTGCCTATTTGCAGCCTCCCAAGAGCTGAGACTACAGCTCCATTACAGGCTCCAGCCACCACACCCAGTCTTAATTGCTGTTTTTACCTTGCCCTGGGGGCTGGGCCAGCATGGCAGGTGGAGGACCAAACTACTGGCCCGTGTGCCTGCTTGCAGGTGTTTTAATCCACTGAGCTATTTGGCTAGCCCCTAATGTATCTATCTTTAAAATACTCCTGTTCACATCCTTTGCCCATAGTTTTTCTTTTTAACTTTCTGGTAACTCAGGTATGTGATACACATGTATTTTATTTCAGTCATTTGGCTATATTTTCAGTTGATGATCGTTGTAACACAAAAGTTTAATTTGATAAAACTCTGTTTCTTTGGTTGTCCTTGTGCCTTCTGGCCCTTTTCCTCTCCTCCATTTATCTTCCTTGTTCTTTATCTGTTCATTATTCCTTAATAACGTATGCTTTTAATATCATATTTAAGGTTTTGCCTAACAAAAATTTGTGAGGATTTACTACTGTATCTTCTAGATTCTTTTTTTTTTTTTCTTCTAGATTCTTTATGGTTTCTTTTGTCTATGTATGTATGCATAGGATCCATTTTTATTTAATATTTGGTGTAGTATGAAAGGCAAATCCACTGTCATTTGTTTTAGAATAGGGATATTGCAGGACCGAGTAGGGCAAAGTTTTGGTAACTAGTTTTTCAGCAAGTCTGAAATTTGGGTAGTGTTAGTCCTCTGAAACTGGTTTTCAAGTTTGGTTGGCGATTTTTATTCCCTTTCCTCTTCAAATGAATTTAAGGTTGAATTTAATACAGCTTTGTATAGAATCTGTAGGGTAATTTGAGGATTGTTGTCTGTTTAAGTATGTTTTTTCATTAGTAAACATGAGATAATTTTCTATTTAGATTTTCTTTAATATCTTTAAAGCTTTTATAATTTTTAGTGTTTAACATTGATGTTGTTTTCAATGCAATGGTTTTCTTTTTAAAATTTTTCATTACTTGTTTGTAGAAATGCAACTGTATTTTCTCCATTGATTTTGTGTATTCCAACTTTGTTGCTTTGGGCACTGTTATGGTTTTGACCTAAAATGTTCCACCCACCTAAAGTTTTATATGGGCAGAGGTGGGGCATTTGTAAGGTGATTCACCAGTAGTTTAATATATTGCTATGTTCATAACTGAATATATTATTAGATAAGGCATGTTTCAAGAAGGGAGCATGACTTGGTTGGGTATGTTCTTATCCTTGACTCCCCTTTTGTTTCCCTTTGGCTCTCTGCTTCCTGATGGTCATTCATTGAGTGAATTTCCCCCAGCTTACACGTTTTCACCATTGTTTTGGTGTTGAAGTCATTAACTATGGACTCTGTGAACCAAAATAAACCTCCTCTTCACTTTGTAGTGTGGGACATTTTGTTTCTGCAACATGAAAATGAATAAAAGACCTAAACCTGCACTTAAAAAGAGAAGAGGTTTATATTCACAATTTCAGAGGTTTCAGTTGTTGTCTATTGGCTGTAAGCAGAAATGTCATGGCAGAAGTGTGGCAGAGGAAAGCTGCTCAACTTGTGGCATTGAGGAAACAAAGAACAGAAGAGCACCAAAATAGAAATGGTTAGGAGCCAGATATAGTCCCCAAGACTATCCCCTACAACATAACCAAACACAGTCAGAAGTATACTTGCCTAATTAGACTGGGTGTTTGTCGAGCCAATCAAGTGGATAGTCAAGGTTAATATCATCACACATGAAATAGTCTCTTCTTCTGGAGGCATCCATTGAGTACTGTCTCACATTCAGAAATGTGTTCATGTTAACAAAGAAACACCAGCCACCAGAGAGAATATGTAGAAGGTGCATTTAAAACTGAGAAGCAATGAGTTGATAATGCATATGTCATAGTTGTATAAAGCAAAAGGCATTCTTACACAAGATTAAAAGCGAAGTATTACATACTTCATAGAATTCATAATCAGACAAAATGAAAAAATGTTTGTGTTAGTGCTTTCCTAGAAACTTTGAGAATTATAAATAGTTCATGTAAATAACTTTATTTTATTTTTTATGTATTTACTGCAGGGTCTACAGGGCCTCACTACACAGATCAGACTTGTGTAATATTTCCTGTTTTTCAGCCTCCAAAGTGCAGGGATTACAGGTGCACGCCATCATGCCCATTCTCCATGTAAAGAACTTTAAATTAAAAATTTAGAAAGTGCATGGAGTATAGAAACAATGGAAATAGCTTTTTCCTATTCTGTTACTTTTTTGATATTATAACTTATTGCTTTCTCACATGCATGATGTAGGTGTTGACATACTGCTTTAACATATCAAATGATGACGGTTACCATATTTCATTGGATATAAATTATCATCAGTTAAAAGATAGTACAATTTTATATACCTCTAAGAAAAACCCAATGACAGTATTACTTTCTAACTTAGAATTTGTATTTTGTGTATGTATTCACTCATTGTATACTTGTTGAATTTCTGTACTACTTACGTTATGCCCATAAGTTTAGATTTTTCAAAGAAAAAAAACTTTTTGTGTGTACATGAAAAGGAAAATTTGAGTGGAAAATGTTTAAGATATCTGTTCTTCACTTTTGAGTTTTACTTTTTGCCTGCATCATGATTTTATTTAGTGCTATGAAGAACTCTTTGGTGCTGTCTTCCTTCAGTAATACATTGGAACTTCTTCAAGACCCTCAGTTCTTAGGATCTCAGCCTATTGTCATACTCAGTGTTGTGATTTATTACAGCAAAAGGACATAGTAGCACTGTTAGTGAAGGGTCAGGAGGTAATTGAGGGAAACCAGGCATAAGCTTCCAGAGTCCCACAGAATGCACTTAATTCCCCAAAGAACAAGAGGGATAGGACAACACATAAAAAATATTGCCAACCGGGAAGTTCTTTGGAGACTGAGTGAACAGGGATTTTAACTGGGAGCTCATCATTAAGACTTTTTTTTTTTTTTTGTCTTATGCATATTCAGATTACAGGCTCCCAGAAGGAAAGTAAGTATTCACCATAACCCATATGTGTCAATAAAAAATTTCAGACTTGTTGAGCCACTATTACCAGATGATTCATTGCAGGAGCCTTCCTGAAAGTTGAATTTCCTTAAAAACAAACAAAAACAACATGAAAAAACAAACAACAGCAACAAAAAACACTGAGTACCATAAAGCTACTCAAGAGCCAATTTTGCAAGCATAATTTTTTTTTTTTTTTTAGTATTAATATAGGATCTACAGGGCCTCATCTTGTAGGTTGGACTAGTAATGATCCTCCTATTTTCAGTTTTCCATGCACTGGGATTACAGGTGTATGACCACACCCAGTCTCAGTCACAGTCTTAGATCAGTTTCACAAATTTCATTTGTCTACTCTCTTGATCAGAAGGAATTAGTTGAATGAGTTCCTTGTCGACTTCAAGATCATAGAACTGCATATTGACACTCATTCCATCAGAAATGCCAACCATGAAAGCCAGGCGTGGTGGCACCTGCCTGTAATCCCAGCACTTGGGAAGCTGAGGCAGGAGGATCGATGTGAGTTCAAAACCAGCCTGGGCTACAAAAGAGAACTCAAGCCCAATCTGTCCTGCATAACGAGACCTTTTTTCTAAAAGAAAAAAAAAATTTACAGAAATACCAGCCACATATGTATATACTCAGGCCTCCTGTTTCCCTACTTCTATAGATGTAAAGGAAGGATATCTCTTGGGCTGAAATTACAGCACTATTACTGGACACAGAGTGCTATAATAAATGCAGACATTTAGATTGAAAATGTAAGAACATTTGTTATTGCTGTTAAGATGTATTATGGAACTTACAGTGGAATGAGTATGGTTGGATTATAGTATAGATATCCAGGGTGAACCTTAGTCTATCTTTTGTAGAGAATGCAGAAAGGACTAATGCAGAAAGGACTCTAAGCATATAACTTCCCTTTCCCTTCTTTTTTTCAAAATAGTATGTGTACAAAAGTAAAGCTGCTCTGATGGAAGTTCTAGACCTTAGACCTTAGAGTAAGAAATGAAGAAAAACTTGAAAACCACATTTCTAGTCCAGGTTCTTCCTTTCCTAGACGATGAATCTGAGAACTAGCTAGGTTGTAATTCTACTTCTTTGGCCTTACTCTGTAATATTATTTGTCTGGATTTAGAACAAAGAAGATAAAGTATTTTCAGATTAACACAGTGGTTCTGGGACTTTAAGCAGTCTACAATACCAAGTGTGTCCACTGTTTCTCTTCACATTATTTCTTATTTTATTCACAGTGTAACAGTCCCCTATATTAGTTGCCTAGGAGTGCTGTCGCAAATTGCCATTAATTCTCTCACAGTTATGGAGTGATGAAATACAAAATCGGTATGTTAGGGCCCTTTTCCTGGAAGAGGCACCAAAGTAGAGAACTCTTTATTTTCTGGCTTTGGTAGCTGCAACTCCAAACCTTCCTTGTGTCTTTACATGGTTTTCTTCTCTGTCGCTCATTTGTATATCTCATATAAGGATGCTGGCGATTGGATTTAGGCCTCCGTACTGAATCCAAGGTGCTTTAATCTCCTGACTCTTAGTTTTATTATATCTACAGACTTTTTTTCCAAACAAGATCATTCACATGGTTCTCCTCTAATTGCTCTTTCAGTATCTGCTTTCTTTTTTCCAGTGTAGTATGTAAAACACTAGATGAGTTTCCTGACATACCTGCTTATTTATTTGACCTACTGTGTTTTCGACCTGTGTTTCATATTTCTCTTTGTACTCATTTAGTTTTCCTGACTCTGCTTGTTTTCTTTCTCCTTTAACATATTTGCTGGCCTATGTTAAAGCCCATATGTTA
>PVJA010006774.1:14740-71730 GCA_004027025.1 Myocastor coypus
TTTTTTTTTTTTTTTTTTTTTTTTTTTTTTTTTTTTTTTTTTTTTTTTTTTTTTTTTTTTGCCTTTAGTGCTTTTTCTTGCTCTGAAAGAGAAGTTATCTATATTCCATTTTAAATGCCATTATTGTCCTACAGGTTATTGGAGATAAAATTATAATCACTAGCTGTGTTACAGTTGAAGAAAAATTTCACTTTCTAGGTGTGGTTTTTCTGTTGTACATTGTCTTAATTCCTTTCCCAAGTGTCTTAATAATATTGTTTATACTCTTAACTAGAATGACTGTTATAAGGGTGCTATGTTCTGTTTGCCCTGTAATGTCTAGATTGCAGCTGTAATTCTAGTATGATTGTTCTTCCACTGTTAATATTATAATCATATAGAAAAATACATAATTCCCAATCTGCTAGATGTCAAATACACTGAGCTCATTTCTGCTCAAACTGAATAATGAATTCTAAGGAACTGTAAAAGTTAGGAAAGATTTAGTGAGAGATAGCTCCTAAGAGACAGTAAGGTCCTCAAAAGTAGTTTGCTACAGAGGCCACTTCTCTAAGAATGTTTTTTAGAGCAAAATCACAAAGTGGTACAAAATGATGAGGTGAGTATGGTATAGGTCAAACTATACATCCAATAAGATTACAAGTCTATCCACTTAGCTAATACTGATCCAGTAGGGAAGCAAGTCATATAGCAAAGGTACCAGATAGGAACAAAGACAGTTTTATAAAAGGATGAGTCCAGTTGTTCTAGTCACACCCCTAGATGGCTGATGTCCATTCAGCCTTAAGTAGACCAGGTGATTCAAGTTACTGTTCATTTTTCTGAGGGAGCCATGTAGGCCTGGTCATTCCATCTTTATCTTGAGGCCTGGACTTTGACAGATACACCTCCTGCCATAGTTGTGATATGTTTTTATCTTCTGCATGGGCTGCCTCCAGGTTTTAATCCTGTCTGACTCCCTATAATATCACTACTTAACTAAACTGTGTATAGTATTAGTAGTGTTCTTCCACTCTTTTTATTGTAAACAATGTTTCGGCTTGGACAAAACAAAGTGTCTGATTATTACCCATAGCATGCATTGCCTTATATGTTTTTTATTTCTAGACTCTTAGCTCTTCAGATATACTTCTATTCTAGAATCTTAACTCTTCAGGTCATACTTTTCTCTACCATATAAAGATAAATACATAGTATCTGTAAGGCATTAAAGAACTCAATACAGGTACATAGTAATTACTATTTAATGAATGAAATTTCATACATTTTTAGACTCTTCATGTATATAGTATCATCCTAAATTTTGTCTATCACCTCACTCATTTTTCAGTCAAGACTTTTCTTAGCATATCTAATCCCTGCTGAACTATTTCTCAAATTTACTGGCTTGCAAAATCTTAATTCTGGACAATTTCAGTTCTACACATTTTCTATACTTACCTCTTAAACCATGGTGATGCTGAGAGTGAGAGAAAAAACCCTGTAAGTCACTGCCTTTATAGTATCAGGCTTTAGTTTCATCTGAAGCTTCAGTAGTTCTAGGAGTTATTGCTGTTACTTAATGAGTGCCCACTCTGTTTAAGATTCTACTGAAAACTTGTTTATAGGTTAATAGTCCTATTTTAGAGGTAAAAAAAAAAACAGGTTGAAGTATAGAGTTACACTGCTAATAATGCATTTATTTTTTAATTTTTTAAAAAATACTTATTGGTACAGGGTCTCACTATGCAGCTTGGACTTGTAGTGATCCTCCTGTCTTAGCCTCCCCCAAATTGGGACTATAAGGGTGCTTCGCAAACGGTTTCTGTGGCTGGTATGGCACACCCCAGGTTCTGGGATTGGCACAGCATGGGTTACTGGGGATAGAACCCAGATCCTTGCATTTGCCAGACAGGCGCTTAGACTACAGATCTTCCCTAGCCCAATAGTGACATATTCATAGACTTCTTTAAATTTTTAAATAATTTCATTAGCACTGGAAAAAATGACAACAGTAGTTCAGAGTGAAATAGAAATCAAAAGAACATATTCTTCCCTCCCCTTCTCTGCCTCCCTCAGACTGAACAAAGCTGCTTAGTTTACAGTGACCAGGAAGCATAGCAGGGGGCCAGTTAAGGAGAGAAAGACACAAGGGACTAGATATGGTACCCAAGGTCGCATTTCCCTGACCTGCTTAAACACATCCAGGAGTGAGTGTGCTTTATTAATCCTCTGAAGCTGCCTCCTAGTCCAGTTATGGTAAACCTTGGCACACATGTCCCAGGAGGGCTTTTTGTTATCATTGAAAGTTTCAAAATCTTTGCTATCACTGTCTTAGGCCAGTCAAGTTGATAGAATTAAGCTTAACCACTGTGGCATTTTATAATACCTGAAGTTATTATTTCAAGATTATTTAAAATATCACTATTGTACAAGTCCGTTTTTTATTAGTATAACAGAGTAACTCAAACCCGCTAACTTTAAAAATCTTTATTTAGGTTATATGTTTGGAGGCTTAAGAGGCTCAGTTCTTGCGAGGGCCATTTAGCTTCTTTTAAATTTATTTATTTATTGATCTCACTATGTAGCTTGGACTTCTAGTGATTCTCTTGTCTCAGCATCCCCAGCTCTGGGATTATAGGTCTGTGTCACCATGCCTTGTTTTTGTGGCCAGCACAGTATGCCTGGGTTTTGGGGCTAGTGTGGCGTGCAGTAACTGCTGAGCTATCTCCGCAGCCTGCCATGTAGCTTCTATGATGACAGTGCATGTGAAAGGAAGCTCATATCTTGAAACAGTGAGCTACTGAAGTTCCACAGTCATTTCTGAAGGCATTCCCTCACCCCACAGTGGCCTAAAGACTTCAGCTTCAGCTTTGCTGCTCAAAGATTCATTAACAGTGAACATTGCCACACTGAAAGCTAAGCTCAGAGTGTATAAATCGATGGGTAAAAAGCGCATTTAAACCATGACTATAATGTGGTAGGATAAAATGTATATTTATTAATATACAGAAGGTATGTTAGGAATTTGCTATTTTTGTTATTCATTGTATTGGTTTTATGTATAAGTTATAATAGAAATGCAAACCTTTAAAATTAACTCTCAGGCAGAAATTTTATGATTTCTTTTAGAAAACTAGAACTGTAGTTAAGAGGGCAAGTAAAGGTTCCTCAAACCTTTTAAATTTTAAACTTCTGTTTTTATGTTATCTAGAACATTTTGTGGTTATGCAAATGATATATATTCTCTTTAGTATTACAGTACTAAAGGCACTAGACATAAGTGATAATTTAGAGCTTGAAATATGACCAGTGTAAATGAAAAATCTTAAATGTTACTTAATTTGAACTAATTTAAATTTAATAGCCACTTGCTGGAACAGTGCTAAGAAATACTGAATGTCTTATAAAAAAATATGGGCATTGATTTGTGTTTTGCAAATCTCTTATGTATCTTAGTAGAAAACAGAGTTTAATGTTGATGTGATAATTCCTAGTATACTCATTCCAGGATGAGTCTGAAAGAGACAAATAACATGCAGTATGACTGTGACGTAGTTTTTATTTCATTGAATACCTAGAAAGGTCTTGGGAATTTTTGGAGATCAACACTTTGAATACTGCCAATTAAGCATTGCTTAACTATAAGAAATTCCTTCTATGGATCATACTGTTCCTTTCTAATCATTTCAGCAATGAATTTGCTGTATGTCATTAAGAAAAAAATCCAAACCCTAAAATCTCTGTCTTCCCTATCATCACTGTGACCTACCATCCAATCTTTGCCTTTCATCATAATAAAAATGCTAGGGCTCGCAAGATAGCTCAGTGGGCTAAGTGCCTGCTTATGCAAGTGCAGGGACTGGGGTTCATTCCCTGGCCCCGCCCTTGGGCACCCTGAGCCAGCTACCAGGGCTAGGCATGATGGCACATGCTTGTAATCTCTGCTGTGGAGTGGCTGAAAACAGGAAGATCACTAGGAGTCCAAGCTGCATAGTGAGGCTCTGTACCAAAAGCATTAAAAATAATAATAATGCTCACCAAAGTTCCTTATGTACAAAGTACTCTTTTTTAATTTTTTAAAGAGTAGAAAATATTTTTAAAAGAGAAAAAAAATAAATGATGCAAAATAAATGATACAAAAGTTCATTGAACACAGTCACCATGGTTGTTGTGTTGCCTGCTGTTATCTTCAATTAGTTGTTTAGTTTACCAGAACATTAGTTGAAAGAAAGCAAAACAACAGCAAAAAGTTATAAAAGTTAAAAAGAAAAACAAAACAAAAAAAGGAAGCTGGGCATGGTGGCACATGCCTGTAATGCTAACACTTGGGAGGCTGAGGCAGGAGGATCAGTGCAAGTTCCAGACCAGCCTGGGCTACAAAAGTGAGCTGTGGCCTGAACTTCATAGTGAGACCCTGTCTCAAAAGGACACACAAAAAAAATTAAGCATTAACTACATTAAATTCTCTCTCCTCTCTCATCTGTCTGTCTGTCTGTCTGTCTGTCTGTCTGTCTGTCTATCTATCTATCTATCTATCTATCTATCTATAAAGCTTTGTTGCAGCACAAGTAACTTATAATAAACCTTGCATCCTTAGCATATAATTAGATAACTTGTGGCAGAAATGTATATCTGTGACACTATGTATACGTTATGTGTTACATGCAAGTTTTTGACTCATTTGGGTTAAGTACCAGTAAGTATCATTGCTGTTATCAGATGATAAGTTTGTTAGCTTTGTATGAAACTGCTAAACTGTCTTCCAAAGTAGAAGAGCCACTTTTAATTTCCAAGGGCAATAAATGAAAGATGATTTTGTGTCACATCCTTAGCAATAGTTGATATTGTTAGTGGTTTGGTCGTCTGAATGGAGTGTAGTGTTATTTCAATTTTAATTTGCATTTCCCTCGTGATGTGGGATGGCTCTATCTCTTCACATGTTGGTCATCTCTATCTCTTCTTTGGTAAAATGTTCCCTTTGTGTCATGTCCAAGTGACTCACTTTATCCAGTTAGGCTGTATGTCTTAGTAAGCCCATTGACCTGTAAACTCATCACTGGAATAATCCATTGATAAAGACAGTTTCCTCATGATGCATTTTCCTCTTGAGGCTCTACCTCTGAACATTGCCTCATTGATGATCAAGGAGAGTGTGCCCAAGTCTTGGAAATTCTTCAGATTTAAACTAACAGTTATTATTTAGAGTTCTTCAGTGTCTTATTCTAGGGGTTCTATAGATCTGCATGTTAGATGTAGGCCTTTTTTATTGGATGATTTATTTTCTTAGTTTCTTATGGGAATTACAGAGTTTTTGTAAGTAGTTTTATTGGTGTTTTTGTTTCCTCTTTCTTTCTTTCTTTTACAGTTTTTGAGAGACTTAACTCTTATCAGATATCCTTGTTTAGATAAACGGTTGCAAAGATCTCTAGGTCAGCATTTTAAGAATATATAACCAGTCTTTTTAGTAGAAATTTAATTTAGGTGAACATCATTGATGATGTGTTACTGACATATCCAAGAAATAATTGCCTATCCAAAGTCACAGGTACTTGCATTTCCATTTGATTTTTTTTTTTTTTTTTTTTTTTTTTTTTTTTTTTTTTTGTGGGACCGGGGTTCAAACTCACGACCTTGCACTTGCTCAGCTGGCACTTGTGCCTCGGAGCCATCTCCCCAGCTCCCATCCATTTGATTTTTTAGTAGCATTTGTCAATTTCTGTTAAATACCTGAGGAGATTTCAATTGTATTGAATCTATGTATCAATTTTCAGAGAATGTCTTAAGCATAGTCTTCTGACTCATAGAGTAATGCCTGTGTTTATTTAGACCTTTAATTTTTTTCAAATTGTGTAGCTTTTTTTCCACAATTCTAGTATTACGCTTGTTTTTTGATATTACTCTAAATAGTAGTATTTCCAAGCTTTTATCTTGTAATGTTTCAGTGTTAGTACATAGAAATACAATTGACTCATATCTGTGGCTCTTTGGTTCTGCATGGGAACTATTGTATTTTTTGTTAAATATTCTTGTGATTGTAGTTTTTTTTTTTAGCGCTGGGATTGTAGGTTTTAGCCACCACTCATGGTTTTGGTGGCCAGCTATGTGCGGCCTGGCAAAGAATGCGGTACTGGACATTGAACCCAGGTCCTTGTGCTTGCCAGGCAGGTGTTTAGACTGCCAAGCTATCTCCCCAGCCTCCATTTATTGGTCTTCATACTTATCCCAGTTTGAATTTGTGAATTATTATGGAAATAATTGACATGTTTTTAAGGGTTTTGTTTGCCAGTGAGGCTTAGCGGTGTTTTTTTTTTTTAGACTTTTATTCATTTATAAACAATGTTTTACAAAGACTAATTAAACCTTTCTACCAGAAATTTGGCTTTCAGCTTCAAATCAGGAAGTTAAATGAGCTGTCAGTGTTATAATAAATACTCTGAAAATATCCTTATATTCTTGGAATAATTCTTGAGGTGATACATTTTTCTTAACTCTAAGCCTATATATTACTTCATATTATATGAACTTGTAAAAGTGCAATGTTCATAGGAACAGTTGGTTATTCTGCGGCCATACCTCCTCTCATCTGGAACAGTTGGTTAAAACTAAGATTTTTCTTTCGCATTTAAATAAAGTGAGCATAAATTACTTGTGTAATGTCATTTATTATCTCTTAAGTAATATAATTTTCTTTATCTTTCCCTTACAAATGTGTATGTGACAATAATTGTTCAAAGGTTTTGTTTAGAACTGTTTTAATGTTTGTTGCTTATGCTGTGATATACCTGTATTTATAAGTAGTAATTAGACATGAAAGTTTAGTTTTAAAGCTTTTTATTTATTAAGTTTGAGGGCTTATTTATTTTACACATTTATGTCTTCTTGTCATGTTGTGTGTGACTGGTAAGCTCTCCAGTACTTGCGTACTTAATACACTTGTTAGTTAATAGCATCTTAACTGATAATAGCATTCATGTATATCAGTCTCTGCTCAAGAAGCACTGTTTTGTTCCATTGCTTTGAAGAAGGAAATATACGTTATACTCAAAAAGTTTCATGCAATTTGTTTTAGTCTTTGCTTTTCCACTTTCATTTCCTTGAAATGAAAATAATTCACATTTACATAAACACTTCATTATTGTCTTGAAATACTTTTCCTGTAAAGATTTTTAACATTTGGGATCCACCAAAATATTACTTTGATATTGCATTTAATTTTAAACAACTTCAATGAGTTATGTATTGCTATATAAAAATTACTCTAAAGTAACTTTGAAGAAGCATCCGTTTCTGTTCCTATGCTCAAGAGTCCTGGCCTGGCTCTGTTGAACCTTCTGGTTTAGTTTCATCAAACTACTGTCAAAGTGTCAGCCAAGTATGGGAGCTCGTGTGAAGGCTCAATGGAGGACGGAATTTTTGGGGGGTGAGAGGGCTGTCATCTATTTCAGAGAACACATAGCTCTTTCAGTCCTATTTTGTTGTTCAGTCATAAAAATGCAATTTTGTATTTTTTAAAAAATTACATATATGTCATACTATTGATTGCATTCATTATAGGGAATTTGTACTTTTGCATAATATATTTTCATTTTTTTCTCCGTTACACTCCCTATGTTTCAATACCTCCTGCCCTCTCCATTTACAAAAGATTTGTTTCCATTCTTTTTCATTCTCTTTTTCTTTTTCCTTCCTTCCTTTTTCCCCTGCCCCACCTGTTTGCCTTCCCATTTGAACATTTCCCAATAGCTATCATCTGATTTGGTCCTTTTTTATGCTTCTTATTTCTCACACAAGAGAAGTAATGTGATATTTAATAATATGATTTATTTCACTTAAAAGCATGTTCTCAAGATATATCTATTTACCTAAAAATGTCTTGTTTGTCCTTTATGGCAGAGGAGTAGACCATTGTTTTCTTTATCTGTTCACCCATTGCTGGTCATTTAGGCTGCTTTCAAGATTTAGCTATTACAAACTGTGCTATTATAAACATAGATGTGCATATATTTCTGTAGTATGATGCTTCTAACTCTTTCAGGATGATACCAAGAAGGGAAGTAACTAGGTCAAATGGTACCTCTAGTTTTGGTTTATTAAAGAAACTTCATGCTGCTTTTTGTAGTGCTTCCACCAATTTACACTGATGCTAACAGTGGAAAAAAGTTCCTTTCCCCCCACCACCACAGCCTCACTAGCATTTAGTATTGGTTCATTTTTTTATGAGAGCTATTCTTTTCTGAAGTAAGATGGAATCTTCATGTTTTTTTTTTTAAATGATCAGTGATATTGAACACTTTTTCATGTATTTGCTATTATACTTCTTCAACTAACAAGTGTGTATTCATTTCAGATACCTAATTTTTGATTAGGCCTTTAAATTTGGGGGGGCTGATATTTTCTATTCTGTGTGTATTCTCGTTATTAGTCCTTTATAAGAACAATACTTGGTAATTTTCCCCCTGTTCTGTGGGTTGTCTTTCTACTCTGTTGGTAATTTCTATTGCTGTGCAAAAGCTTTTTAATATGAAGAAATAAATCCCAGTTGTTAATTCTTTGTAATATTTCCTGTGATTTTGGAATTGGTTCTTAAAGCTTTTGCCTAGAACCATATGATGAAGTGTTTTACCTATTTTATATTCCAGTAAATTGTCTGTCTTTTTATTATTTAGATTTTTGATCCATCCTGACATTAGGTTAGTGCAAGGTGAGAGATAAGGGTCTAGGTTTAATCTATAGCATGTTGAAAGCCAGTTTTCCCAGCCCCATTTATTAAAGAGACTTTCTTCCTCTGTCACAGATAAGATGGCTAAATGCATTCAGTTGTTTCTGTATCTTTTATTCTGTCCCATTAATGTTCTCCCTTTCCCTCCTTCTCCCTAGCTCTCCCTTGTTCTTTCACCTTCTTCTTCCTTCTCTCTCTCCTTCCACCCCTTGTCCTATGTTTTTATCATAGTAGCTTTGTAATATTTTTTTAAGTTTATTTATTATTTTTATTCTTGTTTCAGAACCTTTGTTTATTTACTCATTTTTATGGCCAGCTCAGCCCGCCCCGAAGGCAGGGCTGGTGCAGCATGTGGTGCCGGGGATCGAACCACGGTCCCTGAAGCCGCCCAAGCTTCCCCAAGCAGGCGCTTTAGACCACTGAGCCATCTCGCCAGGCCCCGCTTTGTAATATTAAGATTGAGGATTGTGATGTCCCATACTTTGCATTTCTTACCAAGAATTTCTTGTGCTATTCTAGGCCTCTTCTGCTTCCATATGATTTTTTTTTTTTTTTTTTAACCGTATTTAGATGTTACAGGGTCTCAGTGTGCAGCTCAGACTTATAGTAATCTTCCGGTTTTCATCCTCCCCAGCGCTAGGATTACAGGCACTCACTGCTGTGCCTGGACTCTGACTGGCTTAGCCCACGGTGGGGACAGAGCTGGCACAGCATGTGCTGCCCAGAATGGAACCTTGGTCCCAAGCTTGCCTTCGCAGGTGCTTTAGTCCTCTGAGCTATCTTGCTGGCCCCTCCTTATGAACTATAGGGATGTTTTCACTAGTTCTGTGAAGTATGCGGTTGATATTTTGACTGAGATTACATTAAATCTGTGCGATACTTTTGGAAGTATGTTATTTTAACTATATTGGTTCTGTTATCCAAGAACAAGTGATAGCTTCCTTTTTTTTTTTTTTTTCATTTATTTTTTTCTTGTTTCAGAACCTTTGTTCACTCATTTTTATGGCTGACACAGCCCACCCTGAGGGCAGGGCTGGCGCAGCATGTGGTGCCAGGGATTGAACTGCGGTCCTTGAAGCCGCCCAAGCTTTCCCAAGCAGGCGCTTTAGACCACTGAGCCATCCCGCCGGGCCCCAATAGCTTCCTATTTTTATATTCCCTTTGTTGTCCTTTTTCAGAGTACTATGGTTTTCGACCTATAGGTTTTTCACTTACTTTGTTAGATTGAGTATTTGTTCATATATATACTTACAAAGAGGAAGAGAAAAGGAGGGACAGAACATGTTAGTGTGACTATTCCATTTTAATAATTATGTATTTTTCTCCTCTAGGTGCCTTAGCTGGACCAATTATTGTGGAGCCACATATCACAGCAGTATGGGGGAAGAATGTTTCACTCAAGTGTTTAATTGAAGTGAATGAAACTATAACACAAATTTCATGGGAGAAGATACATGGCAAAAATACACAGACTGTTGCAGTTCATCATCCTCAGTATGGGTTCTCTGTTCAAGGAGACTATCAGGGAAGAGTATCATTTAAAAATTATTCACTTAATGATGCAACAATTACTCTGCATAATATAGGATTTTCTGATTCTGGAAAATACATTTGCAAAGCTGTTACATTCCCACTTGGAAATGCCCAGTCCTCTACAGTTGTAACTGTGCTAGGTAAGTGTAGTTGGATTGTGTGTTTTGGTGACAGTGATGAGAATTCTAATGAAATTAATTTAAAAAATTTTAAATGTTTAAAAATTTTCTTTACTTTGTTGTTAATGAATTTAAATATGATTTCTCAAGTTCTGTCTTAAAATGTTTGATTCTAGGCTCTTTTAATGTAAGCAAAATGTTTACTGTCTCTCCATATGTCCTATAATGCTGCATAGTTTTAACTGTTGTTTTTATAGTATTTTATCTATACTACTAAATTATTGCAATGTAAATGCTGAGGGTTTTTTTTTTTTTTTTTTGTCTTTTTGAGACAGGGTCTCGCTATGCAGTTCAGGCTGGCCTTGAGCCCACTCTTGTAGCTCAGGCTAGTCTTGAACTTGCACCGATCCTCCTGCCTCAGCCTCCCGAGTGCTGGGATTACGGGTGTGTGCCACCACGCCTGGCTCAATGCTCAGTTTCTATAACAATTACTTGGTTAATGGTTATTAATGATAGCTAAATTGGCCATGTTTAGTTAAGCTTGTCAGTTTTTTCCAATGATGGTTTTTATTTTTTGGAACCTTTGACCTGTTCTTCAGTTTTCAAAACAGCAAGAATAATCTTGCTGTTGTAGATTTGTATAACTATTTGAGTCTTGTGGTTCAGGAAGACTGGCGTTATGTTTTTAATACACTATAATGATGAAACCTGTAAATCATTATGCTTTAACTATAAGGCCATTAAGGCTTTGAATTTTTTTTTTTAATTTCTACCAATTAAGTGAAAAGGAATAGAATTTTTAAATATAGTATTTTGCAGCTGGTATATGTAATAAACAAGGGAAGCCTGCCACAGTAGCAGGTTTAAAACTTGGTGGTTGAGTAAATTGTTAAGGGCTCTTCTACATGAAAAGCAGGTATTTGGGAGGGATAGATGAGTTCAGTGTCAGCTTTTTGGATTAAGAATATGTAGGTCAGTGGTTCTCAACCTTTCTGATGCCGTGACCCCGCAATACAATTCCCCATGTTGTGGTGACCCCAACCAAAAAATAATTTTGGTGACTACTTAAAAACTATAATTTTGCTACAGTTATGATTTGGAATGGCTTTAGGCGACCCCTGTGTTTTGGTTGTTCGACCCCTGCCAGGGTTGTGACCTACAGGTTGAGAACCACTGATATAGGTGAAATAGGCATGTAGCTACAAACTGAGGTGGTAGCTCATGTAGCAAAATTGGAAGAAGTTTTAAGTAATACATTTAATGCTTATTAAATAAAGATTTTAAAGTAAATGTAAAAGTAACTAAACAGGCCTGGAGCTATGTAGTAGAGCACAGGTTGTAAGAAATGTGGATGAAGAGTTTAAGAGCTATGAGAAGATCTCAGACTGACTAATAACCAAGAGAAGATAATTTTCAAGAGAAGATTATCTAGCAGCCTTTTCTGCCTACAGAAATGATTTAATCTTTTCAGTTCTTCTAAGAGTGGCACATAGCTAGTATTATTCTAAATTTATTACTTAAAACAGATTCCTTAGATAAGAGGACTTTGTTCTTTTTAATGGACTAGGAAGGGCTGTGCTGGAATAGCACACTGTAAAATTAATAAAATAGTTATAAAGAAAATATTGTATTATACATGGTGGTCTTTTGTGACACTAAAGTTGAAGGGGACTCTGCCACAAAAAGCACACTAAGAAAATGGGGTATAACAAAAAGTTTTAGGAAAATTTAAAAAATGCCCCATAGTAGAAGAGTTAATTAATTTTATAGTATTCCTCTTAATGGAACAATATATAGTTGTCAAATAAAAACTAGTTAAAAGAGGTATTGCTGCATAGAAAGAAATGAGCCACAAAATTAGAAATAGAAATAAATTGGCCTCTAATCTCTGAAAAAGGTTGACAAAGGATGTAAGTTTTTACAGTTGCTCTAGCTTCTTCCATAAATGGTTTAAAGGCAGCAGATCAAGGGTCATAGGGGGACAGGGAGAAATAGTGAGAAGAAAGCAAATTGTAAGTGGTATGTTAGGGGGCCAGAGAAAACAGCAACAAACAGACAGGGAAGGGTGACTACAGAGAGGTTGACTAAAGTGATGACATACCTAATAAAAACCAATTTTAGTGAACCAAGAAAACAAGAATGTGGATGGATTTTTCTTAAGAAATCCAAAGAACAATTTTTAAATTGACTTTAAAATAAATGGTTAACTTCTTTAGTAGTAAAGATGGCTGCTGTTAATGATGGCAGAAATTATTCAGACCAACTCTCCCACTGAAGGAGAAATGCACCTTTGAAAATTTCAGGGAAATAATTGACATAGTGAGAAATACAAGAGTATCAAAATCTAGTAGGTGAGAACAGATGAAGTTGACTCTGATAGTTGCATTCACCCTTATAGAATTTGATAAATCAGAAGAAGCATATGAGATGCAGAGTTAAAAATTTGAGACCCTTGACCAGTGAGTGAAATATCTAAAATTCTGCTCA
Organism: Myocastor coypus; assembly: GCA_004027025.1. Taxonomy (NCBI): domain Eukaryota; kingdom Metazoa; phylum Chordata; class Mammalia; order Rodentia; family Myocastoridae; genus Myocastor; species Myocastor coypus. The sequence continues at coordinate 27,581 of PVJA010006774.1, forward strand.
ATATGAAAGTTAATCTGCTTCTTGTTTCCTTTATACTGTAAAGACCTCAGTTCTCAACATAGTAAAAGAAATTAGGAGTAAACTGTCTTATTTAAAGACTTCTAGATCTCCTTATGTTTCCTTGAGGGAACTGAACTTAGCAATTCCTGGTCTGGTTATTGTTTTCAGGAGCTTGGCCTTAGAAAACATACAGTTTTCTGGGGAAAGTGCTTGTTTTCTGATCTCAGAATATTTCTGCACTAATTATTTAAACACAGTTGAATGACAAGACATACAAGTAAGGAATTTACACTGAAACAAAAATTCCTAGAAAATGTGAAGAGATAGCTGGGAGGGTTTTATGGAATAGGTTGAAGGGCTCTATCATTGTACTTTACTCAGCTGAGATACTTTCTTACACTATAAGATGGTTGGTATGTATAGTCCAATAAACACAACTGCTAGTAATGTGGTAATGTGTTTTGTTAGCATGAATTTAAAGTGTATTTTATGTCCAAAAATATTTTAAAAATTTAGCAGCCCATATTCTTTTTAGGCATGTAAGAAGGTAAAAACCAGTGTTTTAAATGAACTTATTGAATCACCCCCTGACTCAAGAAAAACTAATTTTACCTGTTTCTTCTCTTATGAGTTTGTTTAAAGGACATTTTATTTGTTTGTGTGCTTAACATTTTAAATGTAGGATGAATATTAGTAACTTATATTAAAAACTGTTTTAAAATAAGTGTATTTTGTTATAGCATGAAGCATTTGTATGTTAAAAATACTTTTTCCTTCAAAAACAATCTTTAATATTAACAAATTCATAGAAAGTTTTCATACATACTAATTTAGAAACAATCCATTGGTCCCTGTGAGTAGTGTATGTCTGTGTCAAGGAGATTTATATTTTTAACAATAATGTAGAATTTTTGCCATTTCCTTTAACTGCTTTAAGAATGTAGTTGATAATGGCATTATCTGAAAAGCATATGTTCAGATTTTATATGCAGTTGTTCCTAAGTGTGTGAAATGTGTCTAGATGTAATTGGAAAGATATAAATAATTTTTAATTGAAATTTAACTTTTTTAAAAATTTAAACAGTTGAACCCACTGTGAGCCTGATAAAAGGGCTAGATTCTTTAATTGATGGAGGAAATGAAACAGTAGCAGCCACTTGTACAGCAGCCACTGGAAAACCAGTTGCACGTATTACCTGGGAAGGTGATCTTGGTGAAATGGATTCCTCTACAACTAATTATCCAAATGAAACAGCAACAGTTGTCAGCCAGTATAAGCTGTTTCCAACCCGATTTGCTAGAGGAAGACGAATTACTTGTGTTGTAAAACATCCAGCTTTGGAAAAGGACATCCGATACTCTTTTGTGTTAGATATACAATGTAAGTAAATACCAATATTTGCCTTTCATTTTAAATCAAACACTCTACTTTTTCCTTTGAAATATTTCACCATCACTCTTTTCTTCCCCTTAAAGGTTTATATATTCTGTCATGTGCTTATTTTATAGATGCCCCTGAAGTTTCAGTAACAGGATATGATGGAAATTGGTTTGTTGGAAGAAGAGGGGTTAATCTTAAGTGTAATGCTGATGCAAATCCACCACCCTTTAAATCTGTGTGGAGCAGGTAATACAGTGCTGCATTTCTAGAAAGACCTTGTTCAAAAATGAAGGATTTTCAATGTGTATTTAAAGTTGCTTTTACTTAATGATTTTGCTTAGTGGTTTTTTTTTTTTTTTTGGCTTTTTGAGACAGGGTCTCGCTATGCAGTTCAGGCTGGCCTTGAGCTCACTTTTGTAGCCCAGGCTGGTCTCGAACTCGCATCAATCCTAGCTTAGTGGTTTTAATATTAACTGAAGAATTTAATTAAATGAAAGATATTTACATACATGTCCTACTTCTCCGCTGCTCCCTCAAGCTTTCAGTCACATTCCTTAGAGGATCTATTAGCAATTTTACCCTTTTTCTGGTACTAGCTACCATTGTATGTCTTAAACTGCTACTTCTTGATTTATCAATTTCCAACATTTAATTTCTAAGTAGGTGAAGAATTAATTTTGTATCTACCCCCTTATCCACAAATACCACAGGCATTTTTCTTTTTTAAATTTTTTCAATTATTTAGTACAAATTTTTATTCTCAATGAACTAAGACAAAGTAGCTGTATATCTCTATTAACTGTGTGTGTGTGTGTGTGTGTGTGTGTGTGCGCGCGCACGCACGTTTGTGTATACGTACATATTTTTAAAGTTTCTAATACTAGGAGAAGATATACTATGTCTTATAAGTTGACTGTAAGTCGGAGATATAGTATGAATCACAAAGAAAGTATAAACAATATTCAGAAAATTGAATATTTACTAATTAAAATTAAATTAAATATTTCAAAAGCAATATTTGAAAATTAGTATCAAATCGTGAGTCCAACTTAGAAGCCAGAATGTTGTGTATCATATGTACAAATCTGTAATCAGTTCAAAGTATTCACATAGTTTTTGAATAGGTAAATATATAGAAAGATATTAACTAAGAAAAGGATTCCATGGTAGTAAAGAATTACTAAGAATAAAACATAACATAAATACTGGAATGGAAAATATATGACCAGAACTTATAGCACTTTAGGGTTAGGATTTTGCACAAAGTTCTAGTATGTCGCGGACAGACAGTATCCATGACTCTTACTGGTGGCCAGGTATCACTTGTGGGACTGAGCTACTGCTGTTTGCTTGATATCCACCCTGTAGATCCAGACAGAATCATGGCCCATAGGGTGCAGAAGTCCATTTATAGAATATGCTGATGGACATATTCTGCTGCTGTATACAAAAGAATAGTTGAAAGACTTCTTTTGTACACCTCTTTTTTTCCTGTGTTTGTTTACCCTAGTTCATGGGTTCTTTCCGTGCTCCTTCATGGAGTTGTGGTCATTTTGATTCCTCTCTAGAATATCTTTTAGTAAACTGTGTAGGGTTGGCTTTTCATCACAAAATTCTTTAGTTGTTCTTTGTCCTGGAAGTATTCATTTCTCCATTGGACTAGAAAAAGAGTTTTGGAGGGTGTAGCAGTCTGGGCTGGAATTGGTTTTCTTGCAAGACTTGAAGTACTTTGCTCCATGCTCTTCTTGACTTGATGGTGTGTAAAGAGAAATCTGCCATTTCTCTTTATTTTGATTAGTTTTCCTTTATTTTTTTTTTCAATTTTTTTATTGTTTAAATTTAACAATGGTTATATTACATATTTTCATCATCAGATCAGTTTAGATTAATACATATAGGTATATAAGATTGATCAAACAATTAAACATTAACCTTTCTAAATCTACATGACTTTTTTTTTTTCTTTTCCCCCTTCTTTTCTTTGAAAGTTGACATATTTCATATTGTCCTCACAGTCATTCTATAGAGTGCAGTGTGTGGGCATGACACACCTCCCTATTGATGTTGCATAGAAAAAAGAAAGAAAGAAAAAAAAAAGGAAAGAATATACTTCTCTTTGGACTAAGAGGAAGCAGATACATACACAGTCAAAGGTTTTGCAATTGCAGTGTGCCACCAGTGAAGCTTGTGATGTTGGAGGCTATTAAACCTAAGCCTCCTAAAGCTCATCTCACCAATCTAGCTCTGCGTTCCATGCATTGTAATTAAGGATTTTTTTTTCTTGCTGGGTGGTCAAGGGCAAGTCGAAGCAAGACCTGTATAACTAAACATTCTTTTTTTTTTGTATCTTCCAGGGTCAAATCCCCTCAGGATTAAATTTGAGACCATAGACAGTACTTTGTAGAACTGTTGTTAGTGTTAGCCTTCGGGACGAGTCACGGATTAGCTTTCCTTTAAATGTGATCTTTCTTTTCTCTAGTGGCTTTTAATATGCTGTTCCTGTGCTGAATTTCATTATTATATGTCTGGGTGTGGTTTTAATTGGGCAATTAGGTTGATATTATTTCGAGTTCTAGAAGCTTCAAATTGTTTCCCCACATGTGAGATAGTTTCTGCTATTACTTCTGCTCATATTCTTTTTTTTTTTTTTTTTTTTTTTTTGGTCTTTGTGAGACAGAGCTTTGTTATGCAGCTCAGGATGGCCTTGAGCTCACTTTTGTAGCTCAGGCCAGTCTCAAACTCACATAAATCCTCCTGCCTCAGCCTCCCAAGTGCTGGGATTATAGGTGTGCACCACCACACCCGTCCCCTGCTAGTATTCTTTTTATATCATTTGTGCAGACTCCTTTTTCATTGATGCCTATTTGTCTTACGTTGTTCATCTTTGTATCATTTTGCAGGTGTTGAATTATTTTTTCTTGCATCTTAGCTGTTATTAAGAGATCTTAGCTCTTCACTAGCTGCAGTAGTGTCTTTGATATCTGAAAGTCTATTTTCACTTTCATTGAAATGATTTTGCCAGCTTGTGATTGAGCTTTTAAGGACTTGTATAGCACTTTGAATTTGCTTTATACATTCTATTACTTTCCTATGTTGCTCAGTCAAGGATTCCATCATTTTTATATTCTCCTCTTTTTTTAATTAATGTCTTCTTTAGAAGCATTTAGTACTTCTTTTATTACAGGTATTATTTCTTTTTTTACTGATCTTATTTCCTCAATACCTTTCTGCAGTTGTTTTTAGTTTGGATGCTATTTCAGAGGTTTAAGGTGTGTGATTTGCAATTTCTTCTATGCTGTTTTCTCCTGCCCTTGTTCTGGTTGGGCCTGGGGCCTGAGAGCACATTTTGCTCTTTCTCTTTCTTATTTTGCATAGCCCTGTCTTCTGAACTTTGGTGTAGGGCTTTGGTAGAATTCTTACCTTACCACCAGATCTAGATCTACCAAGTTCAAATAGGTACAGGTGGGTGTGGCTTGGGTCTGTCTGCTATGCTCCACTTCTTCCAGCTGCAGCCCTTGGAGGTGAACCTGCTGTGCCACTGTGGCAAGATGTTCTACTTTTGCATCAGCTGGGTGGGTCTTGTGAGGCATCTCTCTGCAGGCAGTTCTGCGGCAGTTTTCCACACTGGGCCTGTCAGGTGGATGAGGTTCCACAAATATGCAGGGCTTTGTTTCTGGGTTGAATTAGTTTCCAGTGGGCCCAGGGTAGTCTTCATATGCCAGGCCTGGTTGCTGGATTGAATGAGTTTATGGCCGGCCCAGGCAGTCTACTTCACACACTGGGCCTGGTTGCTGGGTTAGTCTTTTTTTGTTTTCTGAAATTGTTACTTTTAGTTAAATTCTGTAATTGTTGTTTGCTTCCCCGTTACAGAGACAAGATCTAGGTAATATACCAGAATTCTGTGGTTTTTTTTTTTTTTTTCAATCTGCAGCTATTTGTGTTTCTTGTGGCTAATTGTCTTTTCACATGTGTAGCTTTAGTGATCTCCATCTCTTTTTCTTTATCTCTAAATGTTCAAACTATAATACTAAGGTTTTCATTCCTATTCTTAATATTTGGGACCTGTTTCAATCTTGATACTTTTATCTGTCAACTTCAGATAATTTGTTTTTTGTCATTTTGTCCTCATTTTCTTCCTTTTTTAAAAATTGCATTTATTTGTACAATTTAGACATAATCACATTCATTATGGAAAACTTGTACCTGTACATGAAATATCTTAGTTCTTTTCTTCCCATTACTCTTCCCTCCCTTCCTTACCTCTTCTCTTTATTTACAAAACTTTGTTTCTGTTTTATCCCCTTCTTCATCCCCTTTCCTTTTGAGTAAGTTCTTTGTTTGTATCTATTGTAAGTTTTGGTTGTTATTTACACTTTCTCACATCAGAGAGACAACGTGATTTATTTCACTTGAGTATGGTCTCAAGTTCCATCCTTTTAACTACAAATGTCTCAGGATTGTTATTGTTTATGGCTGAGTAGTGTTCCGCTGTATAAAATAACATGCCTCTTTTTATCCATTCACTGGGTGATGGGCATTTGGGTTGCTTCCAGGATTTAGCTATACAAACTGTGCTACTATAAGTATGGGTGCACATATATTGCTGTGGTATGATGCTTTTAATTATTTTGGGAAGATGCCAAAAAAAAGAAATAGCTGGGTCATATGGAACTTGTGGTCTTACTGTTTGAAGAATCTCCGTGCTGGTATCCACAGTGATACATTTTTACTGGAGCCCCTGTTTATTATGTGTCTGTTCATATTTTCAAATAGTTTTATTTTTGCTGGGTTATTTTCTTAAAATAATTTCCATTGACTCAGCGATTTTTTAAAAAAAATTGTTTTGTCATATTTGCAGTTTGTAAACACAATATTACTCCCTGATCATTTTAATAGCATCATTTTCATGTTTACAGATGGTCTACCTTCTTGTGTCTTTACTTTAATGACATTATTTTCTCCTGAAGGATTTTTTTTCTGCTTGATCTTTCAAGCAGAAAAGTTTTTTGTAGTTATTTCTTTATTTTCTTGGTTGTCCAGTCTTTTCACAGTGAAAACTTTCTTTGTAAATAAAGATTCATTCATAGGTTCCACTTGAAGTGATCCTGTAGATTTTCCTCCAGAAATTCCAGATTTCATCAGTGGAAAGTAGAAATCTTCTGACAAACTCAGTTTACTTACTGAATTTGCCACATTATTTTGCCTGAGGAGTAAATGCCTTGCATCTGTGCATAATTGGGGTGAATCTGTTAATTTATTCTGTAACGTTCAACCTTCTGCAGCCTCCTGGCATTCAGTAGAACACTGGGTTAAACTTCAGGCTTTTCTGAACCCTCTTGGTTGTTTTTGTATTGGAACTTGTAAGCCTAAGAGAGATTTTGAACTTTGACACTATTGACATTTTTGGTTGGATATTTTGGGTTTGGACCAGTTCTGTAAGTTTTACAGTGTACAACATCCACCCTCCATTTCTAGAGCCAGTGGCACCAGCCACTCTCAGTTTCCAAAACCCACTGTCTATAGATATATCAAATACCATAGAGCAGAATCACTCTTGGTTGAGAAACGCAAGCTTAGCTGTGTTGTTCATCATTCCCTTTTCTGACCACTTTAAGAGTTTATTGATCCATTGTGTGGCAGTGTACTTTTTCTGTCTTCGGGGATTTTAAATAACTTCTTAATTCCTTAACTCTTATTTATGGTGGGATTTTGTGGGACTGAGAAAACAGTACATTTGGTTTCTCTATTACAGTTTTAAAGACAGTTTGGAAATTAGAGTAGACCTTTTTTAATGTATTCTTAAAAGTGGAGGCAGTCATTAATTAAGATATCTGTTTGATAAAGTATTTCTAAAAGCTGTATAATTCTGGGTCTCATCCCAGTGTCTGTATTTAGATGTCTTTCATTAGGAGTCATTTAACCCCTCTAGTACTTGGTTTACTAATTGAGACTTTACTTCATAAAGGCTTTATGAGGATGAATACAAATGTCTATTTGAGAATTACAAATGATTCATATAACATAGGTAGAAAAACAAAGTGCTTAACATATATCATGTTAGGTGGTTAGTGATACGTGTAGCTTTTTCTTTTTTCATTTTTATTGTTTTTATAATAATACATTGCATAATGTTGTCTTCATCATAGTTGTTCACAGTACAAGATGCAGACATTTCCTGTGTACACATCAGTACAGATCTTTCTTTTCATTGCACAAAGAGAAAGTAGCTGTATATTTAGTCCAGTAATCTATAACAGCAGTGGATTAGCAGCTCATCTAACATTATCAAAAGCTTTTGACTTGAGCCTTTTACAACTCAGCATATTAATATGGCTTTCCTTTTTATACCTCGTGGTTAGGCTTTTCTGCTAGATAATTAAAACCAAGATAAAGCAAGACCTATGTTACAAAAGTATGTAACTTTTGTATCTGACAAGATCAGTCAGGTCCCCTCAGGATTTACCCTGAAACCATGTACTGCAGTTTGCAGAACATTTGTCAGTGTCAGCTATCTGGATGAATCACAGCCATTGCTTGATCAATTTGCTCTCTGTGAAAGCCTGAGAGGTATTTTCTCCCTGGGTGACTTTCCTTAGCCACACTGTACATCATCGATCACTTTCCTCTGTGGCCCCATAATCTCCTTGAACAGGAAATTTGGGACTCCACTGAGTTATATGCTATTACAGTACAGGTTCTTTTATATCCTGTATCCAAACTGACCTTCAAGGGCTAGAGCCACATGTAGCTTTTTCTTATTCTCGCTTTACTAAATAAATTTATAAGCAAGCTTTAAATTTTTCATGCTATTTTGAGCCCAAAATATGCTTGTAATTGATAAGGCATATATAATTTTGAAAGCTGAGCTTGTAAAACTTTTCTGTTCAGAATTCTGGGCCGAAAGTTTTGGATGATTTGTTTTATTTGTTAGAATTTATTTATTTTGATAAAATTATCTTTGTTATTCAGTGCTAAGTTAAAGGTTGAAAGCATTCTTAAATCCCCAAATCCCAATCTCTTACTTGTTAACAAAACCTGAAAATTTTTGAATGTTGCCATATTTTAGGTTTCAGATATTTAAATTAGCAATGCTTAACCAATAAAGTCTACACAAATACTCTAAAACCTGAGAAATTTCAAAATATGAAATACTTGTAGTTCCAGGCTTTTGGATAAAGGATATTCAGTCTATACTAAAACCCGAAGTCTTTTTTCTTTCTTCTCTGTGTGTGTATGTGTGTGTATGCACATGTGTGCGCTGTTCTTAGGATTGCAAAACAAAATAACTGTTCTAAGTCTTCACTAATACTTGCTTCTTCTTACCTTCTTATTCTTTATCCTTATTCTTTTTTAATAAGTTTTTGATCCCTGAGAATGTACTTGCCTCATTAAAGAGAGTCTAAGTAATTTAGGCATTTTCAAACTAAACCTTTTTCTTTGCTAGTTTTGTTTTTTATTTATATATTATTAAGATGAATGTCTTTAAAGTTTCTTCTGGTGGAAAAGAAAATTATAGTAATAATGGATATAGTAAATATGGTATGTTTTAGCCAAATTAGTATAGACGCTATTTAGAGTTATTGATACCAAATTGTGCTTTAATTTTTATTGTCGCAGACATTCACTGTACAAGTAAACTTTTTTTATTAAGCATATCTTTTGTCTAAAGACAGTCTTTAAAGGGAAGGAGTACATACCATTCTGTTAGTATTAAATGATATGGTATAAATACATTGTAAAAGGTAATAAAACATTTAATATATTTAAATGAGATGACCTTTTAGTAAGGAAACTAGATATATTATATATATTTTCATAATTCACATAATTTATAATTAGAATTTCAGTTACTTTTACCCTACATTTCTAATTTCCAATTTTTAAAATATAATTTTCTTTTTTTTTGTCTTTTTCAGACAGGGTCTTGCTATGCAGCTCAGGCTGGCCTTGAGCTCATTTTTGTAGCCCAGGCTGGTCTCGAACTAGCACTGATCCTCCTGCCTCAGCCTCCCAAGTGCTGGAATTATAGGCGTGTGCCACCACGTCTGGCTTAAAATATAATTTTCTTTTTTTTTTTTTTTTGCAGGACCTGGGTTCAAACTCACCACCTTGCACTTGCCCAGCAGGCACTTGTGCCTTGGAGCTATCTCCCCAGCCCCTAAAATATAATTTTCTAAAATGATATTTTTTCTTCTTCCCTCCCATTCTGTTATATTGACCTACTTGCACTTCTGTGTGAATTAATATTTTGGAAGAATGGATATTCCTAATGGGTTTTATCTTTATTAAAATAAAAATCTATTACTTATATGCTTCATTTTATGATTAATTTTATATAAATGATAACTTATTAGCATCTCCAAGGTATAATGTCTTTGGTAAGTTTGTGTAAATAAATACAGTTTGAAGTTACTTAAAAGTTTTGTATGTTTTTAACATCTAGGTTGGATGGGCAATGGCCTGATGGCTTACTGGCTTCAGACAATACTCTTCATTTTGTCCATCCATTGACTTTCAATTATTCTGGTGTTTATGTCTGTAAAGTGACAAATTCCCTCGGTCAAAGAAGTGATCAAAAGGTTATCTACATTTCCGGTAAGTTACTGCCTATTTGCAAAATAGTTATTTAAGTGTTCCTATAGTAAGAACTATATATGATAATATGATTCTATTCTTGTAAAGATATAGCTTCATCAGTGTGAAATTTTTCAAGTAATCTAAAATAGTTATGGTAAAGTAGCTCTATATGATGTATGTATATAAGGTGTCACTCCTTTATTTAAAGAAATGTCAAAATGTTTACAAAACAGTTTTACATACATTTCAATACTTTTTTATGTAGTTTCCAGTGAAACAGTATTACATTTGGTTTGTAGACACATCCCTTTCTAAATTTTCTTTAAATAAAATACACCTTTGTTGGCTATGCCAGGTTTTTTTTTGTTTTGTTTTGTTTTTTTAACAGTATTAGGGCTGGCCAAATAGCTCAATGGATTAAAGCACCTGCACACCTGCAAGCAAGTGTAGGACCTGGGGTTCGATATCGGGATGTGCTGAGATAGCAATTGAGATTGGGTGTGGTGGTGCATGCCTATAATCCCAGCTTTTGGGAGGCTGTAGACAGTTGGATCGCTAGGAGTCCGATCTAGTAGTGAGACCCTGAACACCCTGTACACCCTTTCCTAAAAATGTGAGGAAAAAAAAAAAAAAAGTGTTAACTTTGGTGACCTGCCTTGCTAAATAACCACTTGCTACTTGCCACTTATGGACCTCGCTCATGTTGGTTTACTGAGAAATGTTACAGGAATGCTACTAAAAATGTTTTAATGAAATAAACTTTAATGTATTTCTTATTGTCACTTCTTAAGCCATTAAGAACTCAAGTTGTAATTTTGTTTCACTTGGATGTTTTGTTAATTGACTGAATACAAGTTGGAGAATTTACAAAATGTATGTGGGGCTAAAATATATTTTGTGTGTACCTATAAATTGACAATAGAATAATGAATTAGGAAAACAAACTATTTTGAGACTCTACTCACTACAAGAATGCTGTGTAACAGTCTTTTGTCTAACATATAGAAAGCTAAGAAAGGGGCCCAGCTGATGGCTCAGTGGTCTAAAGAGCCTGCTTGGGAAAGCTTGGGCGGCTTCAGGGACCGCGGTTCCATCCCCGGCACCACATGCTGTGCCAGCCCTGTCCTCGGGGTGGGCTGAGCCGGCCATAAAAATGAGTGAATAAACAAAGGTTCTGAAACAAGAAAAAAATAAAAAATAAAAAATTCTAAAAAAAAAGAAAGAAAGCTAAGAAAAAAGGAAGACGAGCTTGACAAATGCAGGTTGTTTATATGGTAAATGTGTAATGAAGAAATCTAAAATGAAATATATAAAGCATTTTAGAAAAACTTTATTGTTGCTTAAATGCTATATTCATACTGCCTGTTTGATCATTCAGTATAAAACAGCTGCCACTGTCCTATATTCATACAGTGTTCACCATAATTTATAGGTGTATCCTCATTTATTTCCTTACTTTCTATCTTCAAAATTCATCAATGTGTTTTTTCTCTTCAGCACTGATACTCAGATTTCTTTTATATGATACTGGCAAGAAGCTTAGAGCTGTGTACATTCCTAGTGTTTCTGCTATTAGCAGTGCTTCGGTGGAAGTCAGGGTGATTAAATGATAGTGATACATTTCTTTATAGAATAAGCCATACAAAATGGATATTTATGATGTAATTGTATAAAGTGTTTACTTTTCATCCTATACTATACTGTTTGGTTTGAAATATTACTCTTAAATTATAAGTGCAATATATTATAGTTATGTAATTATGTAATCCTTTAAAGCTCAGTTGGCAAGGCTCAATTTGGATATTCATATATAGTGATTCCATTAGGGATAACTGAAATAATTTATATCTTTTGACATTCTGGGACCACTCCACTTCCTAGTAGTTCCAAATGTCTGTTAGTGACCATTAGATATAGGCCTTGTTGAAACAGATTCTCCTCTTTCTATTGGCCCTGGACACTGAACTTATTTCTCATTCTTTCTCCTGTTGGTTATATACACTTTCATCTTTACATTTGTTCAGAGTACAGCTTAGATAGAATCCTTGATTTCAGTTCTTTTCCATTGTCATCCCCAGTTGTCTTGGTTACTTTTTTCTCATTGGGACAAAATACCTGACACCCCAAATTAAGGGAGAAAAGTTTTATTTAGCTTACAGTTTGTGGAGATTTTAGTCTGTAATTGCTGGCTCTAAGGCGGAATAGCACATTGTAGAGGGCAGCAGTACATGGCTGCAGAAAAAGGTAAAACAGCAAGAGCAAAAAGGGAGGAGCAGTGGCAGCAGCAAGTTTCTCTCCCTACTTCATACTGCATTCAGTCTATACACTCCAGGGCAAGTGCAGCATTCATAATCGCAGCTTGGGTCATGAATTAGTCAGAAACTCTAGAAGGCTGCTCCATGACTCTATGAGGCTTTTGAGTGACAACTTAGACACAAACCATAACACCAGCCCTTTATCAGATCAATGTTGGTGCTCTCATTATGATATGGAGAATTTTACCAGTTCTTCACTCTACTAGTTTAAGCCATCAGCAGTGGTTCCTTCACTACATACTATCAATTCAGTCTGCCACTTTGAATCTGTCACCATTCAGTTTGTCATCAGATGAACAGCCAGAGTGATCCTTCTAAAGGGCACATCACATCATATCACTCTTTTCAGAACTCCCCATGCATTTTCCTTTTACCTGCAACGGCAACCATTATTTTCAGTGATTCAAGACTCTACATCAGTGGTTCTCAACCTTTCTAATGCCGTGATCCTGCCATATAGTTCCTCATGTGACCCCAAACTAAAAAGTAATTTTGGAGGCTACTTCAAAACTGTAATTTTGCTACAGTTCTGATTCGGAATGTAAATACCTGATATGCATCATGTATTTTCCGATGGTTTTAGGTGACCCCTGTGTTTTGGTCATTCAACCCCCACAGGGGTCGAGACCCACAGGTTGAGAACTGCTGCTGTACATGTTCTAGTCCTTGATTATCTCTGTGACCACCTTTCTTATTATACAGCCCTTGCTTATTGGCAGAACCACTCTGGCTTGTTCTTTTAACACAAGAGGCACTTTTTTGTGCTTCAGCCTTTGCTTTTGATTTTTTCCACTCTTTTGAGTAACCTTTTCCAAGGTATCCTTATGGCACTTCCCTTCTCAACCTTTTGGGTATTTGCTAAAGTGCCACTTTTTTCAGTGAGATCTTTGTCACTGTAGTTCCAATTGAAAATGATGTATACCACCTTTTTACAACATTTTGTCATCCTTGGCCTTGACATACTACATATTTTATTCACATGCTTGTTTATGTTTACCTCCTTCACTGAGCAGAATTTTGGTCTTACTTTCATAGTTGCTATGTTTCTATCATTGGCAGTGATGTTTTGGGTAGATGTTCAACATACTTTCATTGTTGCATGAATGAATTTGAGAAGAATCTTTAGGAAAAGAATTAAAAATCCACAGTCTGCTTGTATCTAATTTAATTAGATCTTTGAATGATAACTTTGTGTATTTCTTAAATCAGCATCCACTAAGCCTTATAAAAAAGGAAATAAAGTTTTAAGTAAATGTAAAATCACAATTACCTCTAAATATTTTAAAAGAACATAGTATTATGGGAGAGGGGTTTTTTTTTTGTTGTTGTTTTTTGAGTGATAAGTACACCTTACCTTTCTGCTGAGGATAAAATTTAGTATACTCTCTCAGGTTTAGTTAATTATACTGAGTTTCTTAGAGTATATGATACACTTAATCTTTTTTTGGTATTTAGTACAGAATCTCACTACGCAGATCAGACTCCTAGTAATTCTCCTGTTTACTGCCTCCCAGATGCTGAGATTACAGGCATGCACCACCATGCCCAGTGTCTCTTAGAGTATCTTGAGTATCCTAGATATAATTCTGTTTTTCCATAGTAGCTATTTAGTAAAACATACCAGGTTTTCATGAGACTAGGAAGATGTGTACAGAGTAAACCATTACACGATTTTTTGCCATTGTAAATTATACCCTTTTTACCCTAGGAAAAAAATTGACTTCATTATTCCAGTCGACATTTTATCATTTTAGAAGTAACTTTTAAAAATATAAGTAAAGTCAGTGCTTGAGTAAAATTGTTTTCAATTTTAATACACATTTTCTTCACATTGGTAGATGTAAAAATTTTAAGTCTGTTCATTAATGATTGTAATATTGAACTTCTATTATTAGATGGTATTCCCAGAGAGTATGGTGGTCATTTGTTTATTATTACATAACTGCAGGAAATTGAGTTTTTCTGGTTTGCTTTTAGTATTTTTTCCCCTCATTTATGTCACATTTAAAATGGAAAAGCAAGTTTTTACATGTCAGATAAGTGTCCTTGTGACTAAAATTCATCTTGTGCAAATGTTGAATTTAAAATCTTACTTAGGTGGGGTTCTGACACATAGTTTCAAAACCTAACAACCCATACTTAGTAATTTTTAAACTTTAAAATGGATGATTTTGTTTATTCGAACAACCCATATAAAATTTAAAGGAAATAATAATAAATCCATTTAATTTTTACCGTAGTCATTTTTTGGTTAAAATGTACTTTACAGCTATGGAGATATTACTGCACTATTTGTTTTTGCTGCTTAGCCGAAATCATTAGGAAAAAAAGCATAATTTCTTCATTTGGAGAGGAATACTAGAAATACACTAAAATTCAGTACAGCTGTTATATTTTAATTTATCATATATCCAACAAACAATGTTGAAAAGCTTCTGACTCAAATGTAAAGAATGATACTGGGATGGGTTTTTAGCTACAGTAAACAATTAGTTATTAATGAATAGAAAATTTTCTCCTTGTATGACATTAGTTCTAAATTTAAAGACAAAAATATTTTCATTGCTTAAAATACAATATAATAAGGCATTAATAATAATCTCTATGCAGCTGGGGATATGGCTTGGTGGCGCAGTGTCTGCCAGGCAAGCACAAAGTCCTCCTGAGTTTGTTTCCTGGCACCACTGTCCCCCTCCCCAAGGAAAAATACCTATGGATGGCATTATTGAGAAGAGTACTTTTGAACACTAGTGAAAATGATGGGTTAAACCTTCAGTTATTACAAAAAATAAACTAAATCCAAAATTTTGAATTTTTTTTCTTTTTTTCTGAAATATGTATTTTTTTAATCTGAATGAAATGAATAGTCAGTACTTTGCAAGTAGAGTATTTTTAAATGTCTTTTTTTTTCTTAGAATACATTGTAAATATGTTACATATCTAACATCTGGAGAAAATTCAGGTGTAAGTAAAGTTAAAACCTTAAAAATTGTATATGCATTAAAAGATATAAATTATAAGTATTTAGTTTATTTGTACTTTTACTTAGATGTTCTGATGCCAGCTTCTTATGATACTTTTTTTTTTTTACTAAATAATCATTGTAAAGACATATGGTACTAAAAGCTACCTCAAAAAGACATGAGTTGTTTTACTAATTAATGGTTTAAGTTTTAAACCATTCTATTCAGTATTCCTATTCTGTCAAGTTGGATTATTTAAAAGCTATCCATTTCGTAGTTTTTCCAGATTGTTTAACTAATAAATACATTGTAAATTAAAAGCTCTTCCTTGATTCACTTACATATATTATGATAATAATACTCAGAGTACTTGACAGGATTACTTATTAGTGTATAAACTCAGGAAATTAGTTATACTGTACTTGCTAAGTTTTATACTGTACTTGCTAAATTTTTACCACATTCTATATATATGGCATTCCATGATGAAACCTGTTTCAGTAAGTATTATTCTTTAGCTTATAATATTAGAATAACTTACCCCATGTAGATTTAGTATTTTTCTAACAATCACTTTTTAAAACCTTGGTCAGTACCACCCATATAAATGTTAATTATAGGAGATCATCATTCCAGTCATTTATTTTTATCTGGGAAAAAAAAAGATTATAAAACTCATCTTTTCTTCAAATTCTAGTACTTTTATGTAACATGACCTGCAAATACTACTTAATTGATAATTAACCAATCTTTAATTTTACTACATATGTTTAGTTGCTTTTTAATAATGACTATGCTATATTCTAATGTCAGTATTAAGGTTCATTTGCATCTAATATTTAAGTATTATTAGAATATTCTCTCTAAAATATTAGCTGTTTTTGAGATTCTGTCCTAAAGTAGTGACATTACTTTTTTCAGCTACAATTGAAATTTCTTAATTTCCAAATGTCCAGATATGGCACCAATGGGGTATTACATGTGATGATTTCCATCACATTGAATTTCATAACATTTTCACTTTGTCTTTGCTAGTCTCTCTTGCTAATAGTCCATTTGGCTAACACAATTGAAACATTTTTATTCTTTGTAATGCTGCATAATGGCTTTTACTGCATGTTTTTAATTAAAAGTTTTGAGAGCTTTTTATTCAAGGAAATATTTTTGAGAGAATTAAGCCAATAGCTTATACAGTGCCCACTTAACAAGATTCTATAGTTTTTCATTCTTTTAAAAATAAGTTCAGATATTACTTGCTAGATAAAGATGAATATTAAGAAAACATAATTTAGTTTTTTTATTCTTTTATTTCATTTTCTTGTGCTACTGGCTAAGAAAGTTTGCATTTGAATTTTTTTTACTTAATTTAACTTTTTGTGTGGTAACTCTTAAGCCAGCTATGTATAGAACATTTAAGTGAAAGTAATTTATTTCCTAGAGTTTAATATCAACTTAAACTTAGAATAGAAGAATTTAGAATTTATACCATAAATCATACTACTTTCATTTTGTTGGTAACTGACTAGGTGTCAGTTTTATTTTTTATAATACATGATGCCACTACTTCCTAATCTTACTACATTAAGAATGAAAAACTATTGGTATTATGAATATATATTCATTAAATGTGCTGTCTTTTCAAGTTGCTGCTGAACCTGCTTGCATTGACATTCTTTGCCTTTCTGTGTCTTGTCTATCTTTACTGTTTCCATTAGATCCTCCTACTACTACCACCCTTCAGCCTACAATTCAGTGGCATCCCTCAACTGCTGACTTCGAGGATCTAGCAACAGAACCTAAAAAATTGCCCTTCCCATTGTCAACTTTGGCAACAATTAAAGATGATACAATTGGCACCATCATTGCTAGTGTAGTGGGTGGGGCTCTCTTCATAGTACTTGTAAGTGTTTTGGCTGGGATATTCTGCTATAGGAGAAGACGGACGTTTCGGGGAGACTACTTTGCCAAGAACTACATTCCACCATCAGATATGCAAAAAGAATCACAAATAGATGTTCTTCAACAAGATGAGCTTGATTCTTACCCAGACAGTGTAAAAAAAGAAAACAAAAATCCAGTGAACAATCTAATACGAAAAGACTATTTAGAAGAACCTGAAAAAGCTCAGTGGAACAATGTAGAAAACCTCAATAGGTTTGAAAGACCAATGGATTATTATGAAGATCTGAAAATGGGAATGAAGTTTGTCAGTGATGAACATTATGATGAAAATGAAGATGACTTAGTTTCACATGTAGATGGTTCCGTAATTTCCAGGAGGGAGTGGTATGTTTAGCAACCACTAAATGTGACTAACCATGTACAATGTTTCATTCATTCTAGTTGATCATTTTCAGATTGTTCATACTTTTTCTTGAGGAAGAGTAAGCTTTTTCAAGTTGATTTTCAAGCTTTTATATTCCAGTCTGACAAATGAAAATGTAATATCTGGGTTCAATGTATCTGAGCTGCTTTACAATTTTTTTTCAATGCTGTACTACTGTCTCAAGATTTAAATTTTAATGCAGAGTACTTTATTGGTCTTACGCACACAGGTAAGGAGAAATATCAGCATTAAATGTATGGCTTTTTTGGTATAAAAATTAAAAAAGGAAACTACCTTGGCATTGTGTATTAAATGTTTACCTGATACTGTAATCTTAAGTATGTTTGTTAAGTATATACCTCTCAAAATTTATTACCACTAAATAACACTACATCAAAATTGACTATAAAACTAATTCAAGAAATGTTTATATATTTTAGTATAGTAAAAATATTCAGTCTGATAGAACATCTTTGCTTTTTTCAGGCATTATTAAATTTCTAAGTTTCTATACAAGTGGAATCTTTACCTCTGCATTTTAATGAGCCTTGCCATAATTACTGTAGAGTGGCTTTTCAAAGATATTTTGTTGCACTAAAACTGTGCTAGTAGTAAACTCAGTGAACATGATGTGTGAAACAGCATAATTATCTGGTCAGTGTTTTGTTCAAAATACATAAATACAACAAAATACAAGCCTCCTAAACATTCTTAGTTTTTTTCCATCTCTGGAAGACAGATCTTAAATTGTCTTGTTAACAAGGATTTCGGTACATTAAACAGCCTTATTTTAATGCTTTATGTTCTAGATATATGAATATGATACATGATTAAATGCAATTCAGAGAGATTTTGATCATATTGGCATATCAATTTTAGTGATGAAGTGTTTCTGCTAGGAATATACATTTTCTAGACCACATTTTTTAAGTTATTTAATGTTGATCTTGTTAAAAACGGGTAGATGTACAGGAAAGAAATTTAAAATGAACTTTGAAATTTGGAATTTGACTAGAAAAATCCTAATTATAGAATCAGCAGTACTCGCTGATGGATATTGGCAGTCGTTCCCTTTGCCCTTTATTTTCTCCTATGTGTATGTACATGTTTCAAGACTTTTGTTTTTCCAATTAAAACTGGAAATATATCATGAAGTTGTTTTTTTTAAATGTAATTAAATACATTCTTTCTAGAATCCTACAACTTTTTAGAAAGACTGTTATATAAGTCTTCAAATGTGAATCTTCTTTCTGAGGTAATTTAATTGCTTTCATCTATAGTTGAATACCATAAAATTGTACTGACAGCTGATATAAGGCCCAAAGAGTGTTTTTCTATTAATGATTTGTTAAACAAAAAGGACTGTAGAATAAGATTTCCCATGGCAGTGAAGTAAAAGTTATTTGGAGAATCACACCAAAATTATTATTTTTTTAAATAAAAGACTAAGTAGGTACTTTCTTAACTTTACCAAACCTCTCCCAGTCTTCATCAGATATTAAAACATATATACATATATATAGAAGGCAAAATTCTAACATGTTCATAACATTATGAGTAGGATGAAAGCTTTATTCTAATTATAAGCTAGTTTTCCTTAGCTAGCAGTATTTTGTGAAAATTAGAAACTATTCCCTAACATTTGGTATAAGGCTGTAATATTAGCTTAAGCAATAAAGTTAAATTTACTGATAGTTTGTGAAAAAAGTCTGGGTTCTTATATATTTAACCACTTAGATAGAATGCTGACTCTTTAGTCCAAGTATTTGCAAGAAAATTTTCTTGATAATACACTGTTATTGAAATACTTTAATTTTTATTTAAGTATCAGCAATGATATCAGCCACAAGAAAGATGTCTAAAATTTCTTTCCATGAAAGATTTGTGACTTTTTTGATCAAATTTTTGTCTTTAGAAATAGTTTGAAATGCTGTCAGTGAGCAGAATAATCACATTTGGCTTTCATACAAATTTCAACTTGAGTATAAACTAGAACAAATTAACACTGTATTTCCAGAACACTATTTCCAAAATATTAATATCTATTAATTATGAACTTTCTTTGACGTTGCAGCCATCATGCCATTACTTTTGGTTTTTGTGGGAGAAGGTTACTTGGAAACCTACAATCATATTCTGTGTCCTTAATCCAAATAATCTGGCATACTGAAAGGTTTCCAGGTTTTAGGAATCTATACTGGTGCTTAAGACTTTTGGAAGTATTGCACTGTTGTTTATCAGAGCTTTATGTATGTATTACTGTACATAGAGAATTGTTTGTAAACATTAATAGTTATATTAAATAAACATTTTTGATAAATTAATTTTTGAATACCAGTGATGTGCCCAGCTAATTGTTAGGCATATGTGAGAAATGTTAGTATGTTCTTGGAAAAGTCAAAGAATATTTTTAGTTATTTTGGGGCCATTTTTACATTTATTTCTTTTCTCTGTTTTGAACTGTGTATTCACGTTGGGGCTTCCTTCTAATTGGTTACAATATTTCATTAACAATGAAGTTCAACACAACTCATTTTTTCCAGTCATTTTTATTAAAGTATATTGAAATGTCAGTACTCTAGGATTAACTGTAAACATGAAATTTGATTTCACTTCATAATTAAAATTAAATGATAGCACTTTTTTGCCAGTCATTAAGATTTTCAATAATGAATACTGCTTCTGATAGCCATATATGGAAAAGCTTTATAAGGTAACCATGGCTACATATTTCACATTAAGGGACTGGAATACCACTGTGTTTAAGTGAAAGCATTGAGAAATATGTAGCCATTTCAGGTATGCAAAAATACCTGATAAAGTATGTAAGTAAATGAGAATTTGTTAACATATTATTGGTATACAATACAAGAAATGAAGAAATGGGTTGAAGTTTTTGTTACAATTGAAGGTATAGAGAACAAATCTTGTTTTTTTTCTTTGCTGTGAGTTAGAACACATTGTCCCTTAAAAGGCCCTGACTTTAAATTTTTAGACTTACTGGGCTAGAGTTTAACCTCAGTTTTTACCAGTGTTTTTTTTTTGCAAACAAGTTACATATTAGTCATTAGTATTAATAGCCATACAAGAGCTTATCACATAAAAGTTTTTTTTTAAAAAATGTGCAGAGGTATATTTTTATAGTAAAACTAACTCTATATAGAAAAGGTATTCTTTCTTCTCAGTATATTTGTCAGTATATGTGTGTTTGTGTGCATGGATATAGTCTACTTTTGATTACTGACCCAAATGCAATTAATGATTTGGGAGAATTAGAACTTACTTTATTTATTTCTTTTTCCAAACAAAACTTATAGCAGGTTAAAGGTACACTTAAATAAAATGTGAAGGAGTGTATAAGTTGACAGGCATTGTAAAATTTGATTTAATCACCTGAATATTGATAACATTTATAAACACCATTCAAGCATAATATTCAGAAATACTTGAAAATGTGTGTGTGTGTGTGTGTGTGTGTAGTCAACATGTGTAATTTTTTGCCATTGTTCCTTAAACAATATAATAACACTACTATGTTCAGAACATTTATATTTTATTTGGTATTATAAACTATAAAGAAAGATGTACACAGTTTATATGCATGTACTAAATTACACAAGTATTGAACATTCTTAGATCTTCAGGGATCTGAGAACCTACCCCATATAAATATAGACAGACTATTACATGCACTTCGAGTTTGAAATTACTATTTCATAGAATATTCATGTTGCCATTTAATGTTTATTGCTTGTGAGCTAGTTTGGTTGAAAATGCCAGTATTTTTAACTTTATAATCACCTCCTTCTGCCCTATTTCTGACATTGTGAAATGTGTATACTTTAAAATTTTTACATTGTTTCTGAATGAGAAGCCATTTTTTTAAAAAAAGCATAGAATTTGGTTGTTTTGTTCCCGTTTTATATATGAATAAACATTATTCACAAAAAATGTCTTTAGAATAGTGTTCATAGTTTAATCTTTTTATGTTTTTAAAAAATGTGTTCATATATTTCTATTTTCTTCAATCTCCAGTCAACTATTTTTAAGTGCATATCTACTTTGATCTGAGTAATGGTAGGTTTTTGTAAGGACTGGAAACCGGTTTTACAAAAAATGTGAGATATATTTGTTTATGAATCTTAGGGGTCATTTCTGTTCTTGAACCTCAATTGTAGTTATTCCTGTTCATTTTGTTTTGGAAGGATAAAATAGATTTTAGATAGATTATAGGATGTCATATTCACGTGCCTTTTACTTATAGCACCACTGAGCACTTGAATGAAGAAACTGAAAATGAGCTTGAGGACAGTTCCTTTAGAATACAAATACTGGGGCTGGGGAGATAGCTCAGGGGCACAAGTGCCCACCTGGCAAGTGCAAAGTGTCCTGAGTTTAGTTCCCAGTTTGGCAAAATCAATCAATCAGTCAATCAATCAATCCTCAAATAATCCTCAAACCTTGAGAGTAATTCAGAGCGTCATTTCCTTAACTATATAATTATCCTATGTAGAAATACCTAAATCTTATCTCAGTTATGGGGAAGAATTCAGAGGAACACCTAGTTTTAAAGGGATGGTTGCACCTAAAAGCCAGAAGTTACCAGATCTAGAAGTTATAGTCTCCCTCTTTAAAAAAGGATTTTTATTATGGAAACCTTTACAAAAACAATAGACCTCCATGGGCTTGCTTTACTTAGAGTCAGTTCATGGATATTTATGTTCAGTTTTAGGCCCTTTGCCCATGATCCCTCTTTCCATTACTTCATTTGTAAATAAATATGTAGTTCTGAAAGAAAAGGAACATATTTAAAAAACTAATCTTAGAATCATTATTACACCACAAGTGAATAGTTCCTTCATATCAAGTAGTGAGTGTTCAAATTTCTTTTTATATATTTTATAGTTATAATTAGGGTTCAAATATGATCTATATAATGTAATTACTAGAAGTGTTGTATTCTTTGTCTTCTCCCCAATTTTTTCATGCAGTTTATTTGTTGAAGAGACATTTTTTTTTAACGTCAGTTTTGTGGTTTGGACTGTTCTAGTTTGACTCCAAATATATCCCTTTGGTTTTTTTTTTTTGTCTTTTTGAGACAGGGTCTCGCTATGCAGTTCAGGCTGGCCTTGAGCTCACTTTTGTAGCCCAGGCTGGTCTCGAACTCGCATCGATCCTCCTGCCTCAGCCTCCCGAGTGCTGGGATTACAGGCATGAGCCACCACGCCCGGCCTCCCTTTGTATTTTCTGTAAATTGATAGATACAATTTTACTTCATTTTAAGTTACTAAAATATTTTTGGGAAACCAAACAGTTGAACATGCTTAATTTTTTTAAAATCTTGGCTCAAAACTCCTATTTCATATTCAGTATATATTGATTGTTGGCTAGTTAAGTGTGAAAGCTAAATGCTACCTCAGAAGTACAACTTGCTTTTGATAGAAGAGGTGTGTGCAACTCTTCATCATCATCACTATTTTTAAGGCCTGTCTTTTTGTATGAGATTTTTGGGCTTTCCACTGTCTTACTAGTCTCACCTTAGCTTTTTTGGGTAAACATAGGTTTAGTATGAGGTTTATTGTTAATGACTGAATGCAAACCAAATCTGTATTATAGTTGTCCTCTAGATGTGTTTGAAAGCTTTGGTTGATTTGTCACATCTCAACAGATAAGCATAGTTTTATTTTATAATGTAACTGACAAAATTTGTTAGGAATAAGATGTTTGCTTTATTTTTTGCTGTTTATACTTGCATTGTTAGTATCATCTTTATACCAGTTCTTTGCAACAATAACATTTAGTAGGAAAAATGTTTACTCGTGTCCATGTTTAGTAGAGATACATTGCCAGCCAATGCCACCACAAGTTCTACAGTATATGATACATGTGTAATTCACATATATACTAGTACACATTTGCCTTGTGTTTCTAGCACTTAGTATGCCTGGCCCATATCAGGTTTTTGGTAACTTGTTGACTGAGAAGCTGGAAATACTGAGCTGACCCAAGTAGAGCACTTTTATTAAACACTAGGGAGAAATAAACATTTACATGAGTATAAAGGCTTGAAAAATAAAAAATAAAAAAAAAAATAAAGGCTTGAG
This sequence comes from Myocastor coypus, assembly GCA_004027025.1. Lineage (NCBI taxonomy): Eukaryota > Metazoa > Chordata > Mammalia > Rodentia > Myocastoridae > Myocastor > Myocastor coypus. The sequence continues at coordinate 51,247 of PVJA010006774.1, forward strand.
TGTCATATTAATGAAATTTAAAAATGGAGGGCTTGAAGATCAGATCAGTGGTAGACTGCTTACCTAGCATGGGTGAGGCCCTGGGTTGCACTGCACAGACACACAAAAATTAACAATAATACGGTGAAATATAATGTGGGAAGATGAGGTTGTGTGCTGTCACATTAACTTCCGTATCAAATGTCATCCCTGAATGCCTGGTAAGAGGATTGAAGAGAAAGGTTGACGTCACATTTCAGTTTAAAAGGTGGATTATGCAAGTGTGCACATAGTGTACATATGCTTTTTAACTTGTACATGTTTGCAGTATATATTGCATTCATTGTGCAGAGTTAGGATGTGTGTATAACACATCTTAACTGTTCATTCCCTTCCCACGTCTCATCTTTGTGCTTCTCTTAATTCCTTTCCCATTTGTAAAAGTTCTATCGCTATTTCCTTTTATTTTCCTATAATTACACTTTGGGTTTATATGTAAGAGAAACCTTGCAATATTTAAACTCAAATGTCTGATTTATTTCATAACATTATGAGCTCAAAATCCATTCACTTTCCTACAAATGACCCAAATTTGTCTTTCTGTTTACACATAAGAAAGTAGAACTTCGTTATATGTAAATACTACATTTCATTTATGTGTCTATTGATGAACATACAGGCTACTTCCAAGATTAGTTTTATGAGTTGTCATGCTATAAACATGGGTGTGTATTTGTCATTATATTATGTCTTTAGCTCTTGGCGAGAATACGTAGGTATTGAGAACCAAGAATACCTTGGTTGAATACAATTTCTGCTTTTTGCTTTTTGAAGAATTACCATACTGAATTCCATAGTAGTTATTCCAGTTTATATTCGCTCCAACAATATGGAAGGGTTCCATTTCCCCCACAGACTTGCCAGCATTTTTCATTATTTGATTTCTTGATGGACTTTTTTTTTTCAAGATGACATCTGTTTGCTTGGCTTTCACATTGTTTGTATCAGTGATAGCAAAGATAAAACTTGAATTCAGTTTAATGTCAGCATATACCATAGGCGCATATCCTGAAAAGGTTAAGTTTCTCACAAAGCTTTTACAATGGTTTATAATTGACTTGCACATCTTTCTTAGGAGTTATATCCATAGTGTCTTTCATTAAAGACTATGCTTTTGTTGTATTGGAGAGTGCCACTTTTCTTTTTATGAAAGTGATTATCCAGTGAATTGATTATTGCACATGCTGTAACAGGTGGCTGTTCTTAGAGATGCATATACCTATCTTCATGGGAAATATTGTAACACTTGTCTCTTTACTCTCTTCAATTTACAAATATTAAATTTTGTAGACTAAGGTGATGGTTATATTGCTTCATAATTCAGTAAACTAGCATTTTAAAATGTCAAATTTTTATACATTTGTAAACAATTTCTCATAATTAGGGTAAACTGGGTTTATGTGGGAAAAAGTATCAGAACTAAATTCTTAATCAAAATACATAAATGAAAATACATTACTTTGGCTTGACTACAAAGATTAATCTCTTTATTTCATACTGGTATTCATTATTGATATCTAAAATTTGATATCCTTAAAGTCTTCTCAGTCAATAAATGAATCAGGAAAGTAAATGTAAAATATACCACCATATGTGTATTTGACATCACTTTACATAATGAAGGGACTAGTTGGGAATGGGAGTCAGATTTCATTTTTTTCCCCCAGTTGCTCAATTAAGTCCATACCAGCCTTTTCTCATATTAAGAAAAGGATGTATACTACTAATAAATTAAACAGGTAAATAGATGTCCAAGTTGAAGTATAAGCATATGTATACATATATGAATTTTGTACCCTAGAGCTAGAAAGTCAAATCCTAGTACAACACATCATTCATATAATTAATAATCTAAAATTTGATAGCCAGACTATAATTGATTTTTTTTTTCACCCCCAGAACCACGGATCAAACTCAGGACTTTGCACTTGCCAGGCAGGCACTTGTGCCTCTGAGCTATCTCCCTGTCCCCTTCAGACTATAATTAAAATGTTTAAACTAGCCTATATTTAGACTTGAGACTTACAGTATTCAAAATAGTACCTGTTAGACAACAGGACATTTTTAAACTTTTATTACAAAGAACTTTCCAATTTCAGATTATTACTAAGGCTTTCTTGAAATCAAAAGTTGGATGAAGGGGCCTGGCGGGATGGCTCAGTGGTCTAAAGCGCCTGCTTAGGAAAGCTTGGGCAGCTTGAGGGACCGCGGTTTGATCCCCAGCACCACATGCTGCGCCAGCCCTTCCCTCAGGGCAGGCTGAGCTGGCCATAAAAATGAGTGAATAAACAAAGGTTCTGAAACAAGAAAAAAAAAAAAAGTTGGATGAAGAATTTTATGATTGGTGGATTGAGATTCTTAATTTGGGAGCATTAAAAGCAATCATTTTTAAAGCTAGTTTTCCAAGTATTACTATAAATACAGTATCAATTTTGCCATTGTCATAATGAAAATTCTCTATTTGGACAAAATGGTACAGTGGCTATATATCAAAAGAAAGAATTTCGTTAAGGGGAGACAATAATAAGTGTGGAATAGGTAGCAAACAGGATGATTGAGATTTTTGTTATGTACCACTGACTAGGTAAATAATGTTAATCAAATCACTACCTTAGCTTTTGCCCTGTTATTAAAAGCTGAACAGTCTTTTATTCTTTCCCTCCCTCTCTCCCTTCTTTTTTCTTTCAACTTTTCAAATAGGGTTTCAATATATTCAGGCTGGCCATGAACTCACTGTGTAACCGAGGCTGGCTTCAATCATGTCAGTCAGCTTCCCAAGTGCTGGGATCACACGTGTGTGCTACCACACCCAGCTGGGTATATATGTGTCCTGTTCAGACTACAAATTATATGGTGAAGAAAATGATAATGTAAAATATATTATCCATAAATAATTCCATGTCTACTTTTGCATCTGTAAGTGCTGAGTAAGATTAACTGCGCTGGGTTTCAAAACTTTTCCTCATGTAGCACATATTTAAATGGAAAGACTAGGACTAGTATTAATAAGCAGGTGTAGGTAACCTGAATTGTATCAGCTAATGAGGAAATGTTTTTAGTTGCATGTAATTTTCACAATTTTTAAATTACGTTTATTGTCTGAAAGGTTACTGAAATAGATGACTTGTACTCACTGGTATAAGATTTTCAGTCTAGAATGGGGCTAAATGACTCAGGATTGTTAGAGCTATTTAAAGTTAAAATTATTAACATTTTTTTTGTCGAAAGAAATGTTTATGATCAGAAAGAAACATTTTTGTTGGCCATTATAAATCTTGTGTGATATGCATTTTAATAGAGTTGGAAAGTACTTCTAAATATGTTTATATGGTGGTAATATAACTGGTAAGTAACATAAACATTTCAAACTTGACAATTCTTTGACTTCATTTATGTTTATCATACTTGGGTCCTAACATCTGCACTTACTTAATATGTGAATAGATATGGTCAATCTGTCTCAAAAATACAAAAGTAAGTAAAAATAGACCAGTCAAACAAAAAGGTCTCCCCAAAAAGAATATATTAATAATCATCAGTGAAAACTAAGCTGTTTACTACCAGAAGAGCCAGACTGCAAGCCAAAACCATTCTTCCAACAAAGGGCGTAAGGGTGAAACTTCTGTACCCCAACCTTACTTTTCTTCACGTTATGTTTTTTTTTTTTTTTTTTTTTTGGTGGTACCAGGGATCGAACTCAGGACCTTGTGCTTGCCCAGCAAGTACTTATTCCACTGAGCTATCTCCCTGGCCCCTCACGTTATGTTTTTTAATGCTTGGGCAGCTAAGGACCAGAGACAGTATCTTCTTTTGTAGTGTGTTATCTTCACTATCATTAATTAGATGGGGCCTTTGTGGCTTATGAACTGCTCAGAATTTAGTAGATGTGATATGCCTGAATTACTGAAGTGGCAAAAGGCTTGATGATTTTGTAATTCCCCTTGGTACTTTTTGGAAAATATTTAGTTAATTGTAGTTTTAATGGATCCCTTTGTTTGAGAATTTATGAAATGGAGTTCTTTGATACTTTATAGCTTTGTGAAATTCTCATTGCTAAATACATTTATTAAATTATGACAGAATTTGTGATAGTTTGGGAAAAATTATATTCAGAAGTGTTGGTGATATATCTGTAGCCAAATGAGAAGGAATTTACTAGGTTGCTATGTGTAGTCCTGTTTTAAATTGGTTCTAAACATTTCTTATAACAGTGCCTCTTTTACACTGTATTTGTGATGTAATTGTTTTATGTTTTTGTTCACTTTTTTTTTTTGCCCTTAAAGGTTTTTAGTTTCTTTTTAATAATACTGACTTTTAAAATCACTGTTTAGTGTAAGAACTTAAAATTATTTTCATCTTTTAATGTATCTTCTCCAGATAGGCCTTAATCGTAGAGAACAGATGAACTCATTGATAACTAATTGGAGATATTCTTTTCATAATTTGAATGAATTTGGGCTGAGGAGATAGCAGTCTAAGCACATGGGTACAATCCCTGGTACCACATGCCATCTGGCCCCAAAACTAGGTGTGGTGGCACATGCTGAGGAGGGTGAAACAGGATGACTATGAGTCCAAGCTGTGTAGTGAAACCCTGTAACAAATTAAATAAATAAATAAATAAATATTTTTTTAAAAAAAATCTGAAAATAATTTGAACAAAGTAAAGCTGAGGTACCTACAAGGAATAATAAGGAAGAGTATTAGCATACTTTAAAACTAATGAATCAGATTTTGGGTCCTGTAAACTGGCTGTTGAATAACATACTGCAAGTAGGCCATACCCTGTAAAAATTAAGGTGTGCAATTTCAAAAACTCTTTAAAATTGTTTGAATAGCCTAATTCTTGATACTTTACAGATGCTCCACTTAAGCAGACATCTTCCATAGCTGTAGCTGGTGCTGTAATTGGAGCTGTCCTTGCCCTTTTCATCATCGCTGTCTTTGTGATTGCATTGCTGACTCGGAAAAAAAGACCATCCTATCTTGACAAAGTGTAGGTAACTTTTTTGTTTGTCTCCATCTATGAGTACCCATGGTGTATCCATTTTTATATCTGTCTTGACTGCTGTTTCTATTTAAGGAATTCAAGCAATGGAAATAAGGGTAATGTTTAATCTTTTAGTATTTCATCAGAACATCTTAATCTATACCTTAATAAATGACAATATAGAAGGCTTACTGGAAATAGACAACTTTCTGACCCACGATAGATTAAATACCTTTCCAAATGGAAACATAATAACATTTGTTTACATGTCCTCTGAACAGAAATATAGGCCTTTGACAAAAACTTTGTGCAAGACATAAAAAAATCTTAGTACGTTAAGTTGCATCTTTAATTATATATAGAAGTATAGAGAATATTCAACCATTGGGGTTCTTAAATATTTGAACTTGTAAAGTTTTTGTTTTAAGGTGAACACTTGGTTTGGGGTTTTAGTAAATTATAAAATGAGCATCTTATTTAAAAATAAACCAGTGTTTTCATGGAGATAGATTTATAAGATGGAGATTACACTGCCTCAGTGCTCTTAATTCCATCAACAGCTTTGTTTTCATTTGTTTTGTTTTGTTTTGATTTGGTTTTGTTTTATTTTGCTTTCAGTACCAGAGATCAAACACAGAACCTTATGCTGGCTAGGGAGGCACTTACACTACTGAGCTCTCTCCCCAGCCCAGCTTTGTTGCTTTCATGTGAAATTAACAGTGCTTTTTAAAAATTTACTTCACATGGTTTTGTGGTTTTGATAAGGATAGGACAACATCATATTGTCTTTTTTTTTTTGCGGGACCAGGACCAGGACCAGGACCAGGGTTCAAACTTAACGACCTTGCACTTGCCAAGTAGGCACTTGTGCTACAGAGCTATCTCCCCAGCCCCTAACATAATATTGTCTTATAAAGTCAAGTTCTGGATAAATAGCATTTCTTCATGGAGTAGGTTATTAATGTTTTCTTTTATAACGTCCACTGTGGAAATCACTGTAGTGATTTCTCAAGCAATGAAGAATTCCTTTTGACTAGCTATATCTCTCCAGTGTATCTTTCCAAAAGAGATAGATATTTGTTGTACTACGGAGATACATATATAGTCATTTATATCACTACAATGTACAATAGCTTAATTATGCAAGCAAATATAGATACCCATTAGCAGATAAATGGATAAATAAAATGTAGTATGTAAACATAATGGACTATTACTAAGCCATAAAGAAGGCTAAATTTGAGTCGGAGAGCAGGTCAATCTTGAGACGATAGTGTTAAGTGAAATAAATCAGACCCAAAGATCAAATATTGCATTGTTTCTTATGTGAGAAATTCAGTTTATAAATAAATAGTACAGTGAAAAAGACATGGCAAGAAACAGAAGGTAGACATTTTTGACATTGGGAGAGACAAAAGGTAAAAAATGATCAATATATACATAGATACAGGTATGTGGACATGTACATAATTGAATATATACATTCAATTTACCAAAATAAAGTAATTATATATTAGAAACATACCAATTAAAAAGAAAAACCATTTTTAAAGCATAAAAATCTGAGATTTGAAGCATATGTTTCATTTAAAGATCATATATATCTATATGATATTTCTCTAATCCAACTGTTCTTTGCGTTGATCTTTTTAAGGATACAGGGAGTAAATGTAAATTCTATCATGAACAAGTTCATGGCATCACTTTCATGAGCCTCAGGTTTCTCACATAAACTGACACCTTAAACTTTTGGCTGTGATTTTCACTAGATGAAAAAATTACGTTATTTTAGAGCTGGACGTGGTGGTGCAAGCCTGTAATCCCGGCACTTGTGAGGGTGAGGCAGAAGGATCAGTGAGAATTCGAGACCAGCCTGGGCTACAAAAGTGAACTCAAGGCCTGAACTGCATAGTGAGACCCTGTCTCAAAAAAGACTAAATAAGTAAATAAATAAATTAAAAAAATACTTCAGGGGAACACCCACTCGGGACCTCCCTCCTGTTCGTCTCTCTCAGACAGGAGCTTTCTCTTCCTCAATAAATATGTTCTGCTCATTCAAAAAAAAAAAGAAAGAAAGAAAAAAAGAAAGAATGAATTACATTATTTAAAGTGTAAGATGGTCATTCAATGTGATGCCTATAAGATTGTTTTTCTTTAATAATTTGAGTCATTGGTATGTAGTTAACTAGTTTAAGAACTAATTTTGTACTAAGATTATCTTAAATTTTGCCTGTATGATTTATGATGACTAAAAAGACTAATAAGTAATGTGACTGTTAAATTTCTTTTGTATTTTTTAAGATATTAATACTATATGAAAAATTATTAGACCAAAGTAAATTTATTCTGTATCCATAGTTTTATTTGTTTTACTTTTTAATATAGATACTTTTATATACTAATCACAAGTAATGAAAATATCTACATCCTCAACACTATGAGACTGTATATAAAAACTGTTTTCTAAAATGTAATGACCTGTATTATTAAATGTTTTTGATGTAAAGGATACTTAATATTATTCAAATGTTAGAACTTTTATATATCAGATCATTTTTTAAAAAATAATAAGTGTATTGACCTAGGATATAATGGTTTCTGTTTCAAGTGGTGAGATTTATAATGGACTATATTAAAAATCTTAATTTGTCTGATACACAAGAGTGAGGAGGACTTTTGAAACTCAGTCTTGAAAGTATTTCTAAAAATGAATATGAAGTACTACATGTCTGTAGTATGTGACCAGTGTACTTAAATATTACATGTTTTCAAATTTTGCTATGCCCACAGTCATATGCATTTTTTTATTCTATCTTATAAAGTATCAGAAAAACGTTGTAAAGACTATTTCAAGGAAAATGAATGTACCTTAAGATTTTCAAAGACTAGTTATATTTAAATAGGAGCTTGAACTAAATCAGTTATATTGGTCTTAAACATTGGAACTTATGCCCATTATTGTTTTCTGTTTGGTAGATGACAGAAAAATAAGCAAAATAAATGTAGGTATAGTGATAATTTTTTGGTAGATGGAAAAACTCACCAAGACTTATTAGATCCTTGAATTTTTTGCTTCCATTCTCCCTCTCTCTCTTTCTCCCTTCTCTCTGATCTCTATATCTCTCTTTGCTTTCTTTCTTTCTTTCTTTCTTTCTTTCTTTCTTTCTTTCTTTCTTACTTACTTTCTTTCTTTCTTTCTTTCTTTTTTGTTTCTGTGTTTGGCTAAATACAACCTTTTTAACACAGGATTGACCTTCCTCCCACACATAAGCCACCTCCTATATATGAAGAACAATCCCCACCTTTGCCTCAAAAAGACCTTCTTTATCAGGTAGGTGTTGATTTATATAATTAAAATAAGTAAAAGTACAGTAAAAATTCCTCTTCTCAGAAATTATAAAAAATACAATAAAATATATACATCTTTTCAAATGTTAGCGAGATGTTTAAGCACTAAATGTTGCATGACAGCACATTAAATTTAACATTTCTAGATATTTTCAACACGGCAAGGCAGTAATCTTAGGATTTCTAGGCACAGCTTGAGAAATTTTGTAAAAGAATATTGGTAGTAATTTTTTAGAAGAACCTTAATTTTAATTTTACAAGTAAAATGATTACTAATAACATGTTAACTTTTCACCACTGTGATAGAGTTACTGAGAAAATCCTTGGCTCAACTTAGGGGTTTTTGTCAATAGACATTTGACCCCTTGATTGTGATAAGGCACAACATACGGTGGGCATTGTGTGCTGCTAAGAAGCAGCTCATGTCAGGACAGATAGAATGGAAGAAAGGAGGAAAAAAGGGACTAGGGATAAGCTACACAGGGTTGGTAAAGGCACAGCGTTGTTGACTTAGAGTTCCTCCAGTGATCCCTATCTTCTCATAGCCTGTTCAGCTGTAAACTCATCACTGACGTGAGAACCCCCATGGTCCCATCACCCCTCCAGACTAATCCTTTGATGTCTGCTGCTTTAGGGATAAATACCTGAGTATTGATCTCAGTACCTGAGACTTTGGCAAGCACTTCATATTTAAATCTCAAGCCCTTGTTACTATTTTCAAATAGAATGCTTAAAAAGGTTCCAAATTTGAAAAATACTTTTATTTGGCCCCTCTCATGTACTCTTGGTTTTAACTAAGATATCACGGTAAAGACAGCATACATAAAGACAAACAGGGGCCTGGCAGGATGGCTCAGTGGTCTAAAGCGCCTGCTTAGGAAAGCTTAGGCGGCTGCAGAGACCGTGGTTTGATCCCCGGCACCACATGCTGCACCAGCCCTGCCCTCAGGGCAGGCTGAGCCGGCCATAAAAATAAAAAAACAAAAGTTTAAAAAAAAAAAATAAATAAAAAATAAAGACAAACAGAAGATTTTTTTGAATGACTTCTGTTGACCTTGGTAAAAGCTGCGACTTTTAGAATCCATAGAGACAAGAAAGACTTTCCGGATGGAGCAAGTTTGGAATGGTGTTGAGGGGGATGAATTACTAAGAGGTTTATTAGAATAATTTGGTTGGTAATAACTTATAAAATATTTAAATCTGGGTACAAATGAAGAAGCATGTTGAAAAATGGTGAAAAAATTTTGAAGAAAACTGGTAAAAGAGTACCTTCAATGGGGAAAAGAAAGTTGGACTCAGAAATAGCATTTTGTATTATATGACTTTTCCTCAGTTAAAACTAGGCCATTGAAACATTTGAACAGTGTTTTTCTTTTCTAGATATAAAATGTATTATAGATAATGTTTCCTAGGATAGTCAGAACTTAAATTGGTTATGAAATAAAAAATTCTTTATTCTCCTAAAAGCATTTAAGAGCAAAAATTTAAAAAAATTTAAAAATTTGTTTAACATAATTGTTCATTAGCAACATAATTTATCATGATTCATGCATTAGCATATTGTATATTGGTTGTATGGATGTTTATTTTCTAGTTAGTCTTATGAAAATGAAAATGCATAGTAAATATTTTTTATTTAGTTAACAAGAAATCTAGGTATATGATTACTATCTAGTTTCAAGCAGAGATGGCATATTGTAATAGTAACTATTTTAGTAATGTTCCTCTTCACTCGATGACTTGTCAACTTTAAACTCATGAAAAAATTTCTGCTTGAAGTCATTAGTTATGATCCCTCACAACTGGACTCTAATGACCAAGATTTCATGCTCCCAAAGTAACACCGTGACTTTGGGAAAAGACTGTTATTTCTTTTACTCATCTATGGCTTTCCTTGAAAAACAGAAAAAAGCAGTTCTCCCTGCCTACGTTTGTCTACCCTAATTAACTTTTAAAGCTTTTGAGCTTTAAAAAAGTGCCTTATTTAAACTCCTGAAAATTTTTCCTCTTAAGTTAGTGACTTGGATAGAGCCTGGTATTGCAAAAAGGCAGCTTCCTTGTGAGGGTGCTGTTTTCATACTCTAGAGATTTCTGTAGTGAAAGCACCCAAACATGTATTTAAAAAAAAAAGCAACAAGGAATCTATTTAAGTTTATACCACCAGCTGTCACGTTAACAAACAATTCCACAAAAGTGATTTGTTGCTTATGCTATAGCACCTCAGCAAACAGTTATTGAGCACCCTCTGGGAGAACAGATCATGAGGATTGGGAGAAGCCTCTCTGCAGCCCTCTCAGGGTTAACAGCAGAGCATTTATGGGCTAAAATACACAGATAGCACAAAGAACTCAGTGTAATTTTGTCAAACATTGGGAAATGGTAGGTGTGAGCAAATAAATCTCAAGTTGTAGGATAAGATCCAAACAGTCTTTATACATTTTGCATTAATTGTTATTGCAAATGCTATAGAACTAAGAATTAACAATTTATGATATTAAAATGCACTTGTGATGATTAATCTTGATGATCAACTTGATTAAACAGAGAGATGAACAGATCAGTGAAGCATCTTCTTGGTGTGTCTGTGAGTGAATTTCCAAAGACTGACTTACGGAATGGCAAACTGAGGGGGAAGACTCGCCCTGAATGTGGGCATGTGATCCAATAGGCTGAGGATCTGGTGGGCTGAAAGTACAAGGAAGAAACCTGTTAGCACAGAATCTGCCCTGCTCTGCCTCTTGGCTACCATGGTTGAGTTTTCCTCCACCACACAGTTCCACCCTGGTATTCTGCCTTACTGTAGACTTGCCACAATGTAGCCAGCCATGGACTGAGACCTCTGAAGCTGTAGGTCTATAGAAAGCTTTTCTCCTTTTAGTTGGCTTTCTCAAATATTTCATCATAGTCACAATGTTTTACCTTCTTTTGAATATTTTGTCCTTAACATTATGCAAAGAAAGTGTGCTCTTTGTATAAAACAAGAAATTTATAGATTCGTTGTCACTCCCTATTATTAAAACTCCCTACTACTCAAACTCCCTATCCCTTCCCCTAGATCAATATTTTTACAAATTTACATATCCACTCAGATCTTTTTCTGTGAATTTTATGTTTTTAACAAAAACTATTTGTAAATGTAAATAATACATAAAAGGAGTTAAGTATATCTTATTATAGAAAATACACTTTCCACATAATATGTCTTACATTGTAGATGAATATTTTTAAGAATAACCTGTATAACCACTTTTAGCAAAATCTTCTGGGTACTAAAAATGAAAGTTCAGGGCTGACCAAATAACTCAGTGGATTACAGCACCTGCAAGCAGGTGCAGGGGCCAGGAGTTCGATCCCCAGGCCTGCTGTGCCAGCTCTGCCCGAGGAGCAAGGTGAGACAGCAATTGAGACTGGGTGTGGTAGGTCACGTGTGTAATTCCAGCTCTTGGGAGGCTGTAAATAGGAAGATCACTATGATGGGCCTGGTGGGATGGCACTATGAATCTGATCTAGTAGTGAGATCCTGAACACCCTGTAGACTCTTCCCTAAAATACAGAAAAGAAAAGGAAAGGAAAGGAAAGGAAAGGAAAGGAAAGGAAAGGAAAGGAAAGGAAAGGAAAGGAAACAGAAAGAAGGAAAGGAAAAAAGAAAAGAGAAAATTCACGAGGAATTTCACATTTACTAAACAATTTCACATTTACTAAACATTGTTGGAGTTGTCAACAATGGATTTTTTACTACTCAGTATTTTAGTGCTCATCCAAACTTGAAAGTGATATATCTCTGTTATTCCTAGTGTTTGGAATAGTATTCCATCACATTGATACACCAAAAATTATCCAGTTATTTCTGTTTTTGTTACAGAATTATGACACTACTTTTACGTACTTTATTGTCTACATGTATTTATAAAGCATGAGGCAAGAAACAGAAATACAACATTTTAAATTTAAATAAATATAATCTTGAAAAAATTGTGACTAGCTTTTTTTTTTTTTTTTTTTTTTTTTTTTTTTTTTTTTTTTTTTTTTTTTTGGTCTTTCTGAGACAGGGTCTTGCTATACAGTTCAGGCTGGCCTTGAGCTCACTGTTGTAGCCCAGGCTGGTCTCGAACTCACACTGATCCCCCACTTCAGCCTCGCAAGTCCTGGGATTATAGGTGTGTGCCACCATGCTCGGCTCAATGACTAGTTAATTTCTTGAAGTGGTAATGTTCTTGACAACTAAGGATAACAGAAATTCCAGTCAAGCAGCAATGTTATAGGGAATATGGATTTTAAAGTCATTTTTCATTTTGTATTAGTGTATTTTTATGTTACATAATAGATGTATTCATTGTGAGTACTTGGTACATATACATATTTAATACTTTTTATACTACTGACTAATAAAACCCTCTTAATCTCTGACTGTCATAATACTTCCCCCTGAAATCTGTATTTGTAGTAGTTATCTGTTAAATAATTGTTGGTGAATTAAACATTTTTAACTTTAAAAACAATTTATGAACATTATTTCAGTTGTAATTATACAGATTAATTTTAATAATTTAAGATTTTTTGAATAATGCATTAGTCAGCTTTACTATTATTGAGACAACACACAATTTAAAAGAAGAGGTTTAATTTGGCTCATGGTTCAGGAGATGCGGTCCATGGTCAGCTGGCTGCAGGGCAAAAAGATCATGGAGAAAAGATATGTTAAAGGAACAGCTACTCTCTTCATAACAGCCAGGAAGCAGAAATAAAGTAGTCAGAAATAGAGACATGCCTTCCAAAAATGCACATTCAGGAACTTCTCTTCCAATCACACCCAAATTCTTACCTACACATTTAGCTATAAACTCATCACTGGATCAGTCCACTGGTAAGAATAGCACCTCTTTGGTCGAACCCCCACTTCTGAACACAGGAGTTTGTTAAAATGTATTTGTGATGATTAATCTTGGCCATCAACTTGATTAAATAGATGAACAGATAGTGAAGTATTTTCTGGGTGAGGGACATTCTAAATCTATACAATAAAATCTGTACAAAATATGTATTTTGGTGTATGTGAGTAACATTCTTTGTGATGAAAGAGGATATACTCATAAAGAACTTGTATAATTAACAGAATATGGAGCTTATTGATGTTTTCAGATTCTACAACACACCTAATTTTAAGAAATTTTCAGCATAGACCTTTGGTGTAGTGTTGAAAAAATTTCCAAATACTTGGAAAACTATTGAAATAGTCTTCTATTTTCCAACTATATAAGAGTATGAAAATATCTATTTCTTGTTTTTAAATTAGTGTCTTTTTAACACTCAATGTGCCCATATATCACCACCATCTTCCAGTAATATTTTTGGATAAGCTGCATGTGTTAATGCTCATTGATGATCTGGATTGTTTCCAAGATCAGAATATTTTAATATTTTCAGACATTGGTAACAGTTGTACTCTTTGGAATTAGAAAAAGAGAGAGAAAGAAGATAAAGAGAAGTTAACTTGCTTTCTTACAAATTATGGGAAAGAATAATAATGAATGGACAATAGAAGAAAATAAGTGCTGGGTATTTCTGGTATGTTTTTGTTGTCAAGTAGCAAAACCTCATTTTACTATTACCAATAGTATGTAGTAACAACTAAAAGGACAAGTAGGGAAATAATTGGTAGGTGGGTATTTATACTGGCATGAAGAGGGCAAAGTTTTGCAACCAGAAAGTCTTAAATAAAACAATGATTTATAAACTAATTTTACTTAGATAATGGACTTTGAAAGCCAAAAATAACCTTTAAATATATAAAAATATTTGTGTAAAATTGAAATAAATTTCATTCAACTAAAATGTAGATGCAACACTTGAAATATAACAATTATTATCTTAACCATATCAAAACTCCTAATACTGAGTCTTAAAAACTAGGAAAGGATGAACCTTCTTTATAAGGTTTTGTATTAGTACATTAATCCACGTTATATCTTTAGAAGTATGAAGCACATAGTATTTATGTGTTTGCAGTTGCTGTTAATTAAAAGTAAACTATATTCCTTAATAAAAATACTAAAAGTAACAAAGCAGAAAAATCATTTCAGTAGAATAATGAAGCTGATACCATTTTGATTCATTTAAACTTAGCATAAATTTCTTTCAGAGCCAAAAATTAGAGAAAAAGGAGGACTACAAGGACAGCCAATATTTTTACCCTAGCCCTAAGAACAGAACCTGTGCTATATAACATCCTATAACTCAGTGGTTTCCTAAATTTTCTGTTCAAGGAGATTAAGGGACCACAGAGGAAAGGGACTGAAGGTATATAGTGTGCCTAAGGGGAGTCACCTAGAGAGAAAACATTCTCTTTGGCTTTCACAGAGAACAAACTGGTCAAGCAATGGTCATGACTCATCCAGATGGCTGACACTGACAACAGTTCTACAAAGCACTGTACATAGTTCCAGAGTAAAACTGGAGGGGATTTGACTGACCTTGGGAGATACAAAGACTACATGTTTTGTTGCACATGTCTTGCTTTAACTTGCCCTTAACCACCCAGCAGAAAAGTTTAAAAATGACGCACAAAACGCAAAGGTAGTTTAGTATGCTGAGCTGTAAAAGGCTCTAATCAACAGCTTCCAACATTGCTGGTTTTACCAGTAACTCACTGCAATTATGGAACATTTGACTATGCATACAAGTACCTTCTCTTAGATCAAAGAGAAGAAATCTATTGTACCAATAGCCATTAGAAAATTTATCATGTCTACACCCTGTGCTCTGTATAACTACATTGAGGATAACAACATGCATTGTATCTATTATTGGGAATGTGCTACTAATGTGTTTTGAAACTGTCACATGGTAATTTCTTATGAAAAATAATTTAAAAAACAAAAAGTAAATGTTTTAGAGATCATATATACTTTCATTATAAGATGAGTAGTTCTAGAAATAAAATGGAACCTGTACTGTTTAATTCACAGTCTTTTTTTAGCCATTCATTTAGCAAATATATTTCTTCAATACTTAATATTTATGAGTGCTAGGCCGGGGAGATAGCTCAGCAGTCTAAGCATCTGCCTGGCAAATGCAAGGACCCAGGTTTGATTCCTGGTACTGTGTGCTGTGCTGAACACTGAAATCAGGAGTGGTGATGCACACCTGTGTGAGATCATATATGAAATAATTAGATAAATAAATCTTTGAAAAAATTCACCAGTACTCACCATATATAGTTAATAAAAAAAGAAAATTGTTTATTTTATTTTAATGAGAAAGAAATAACAATGAAACAGTTTCAAAACAGGTATTCAAGTATTAGTATATTGTCTTCAGGTATTAATATGTTGTTTTCATAGTAGTTGTTCAGAATACAAGATTCGGACATGGTATATTTTCTAAACACTGTTAGTATAAATCTTCTCACTAAACTAAGAAAAAGTAACTGTATCTGTAGTCTAATAGTCCATGATGATAGTGGGTTATCAGCAAAACTGGCAGTGTTGAAAGCTGTTGACTTGGACCTTTTACAGTTTAGCATATTAATACATGCAAATTAAAACAACACTCAGATACCATCTCACCTCAGAAAGAATGGCTATCATAAAGAAATCAACCAACAACAAATATTGGAGAGGTTGTGGGAAAAAGGAACACTTCTTCACTGCTGGTGGGAATGAAGACTGGTGTAACCATTGTAGAAATAAATGTGGAGACTCTTTAACAAACTAGGAATGGAAATCCCTTTCAATTCAGCTGTCCCCCTACTGGAAATTTTCCCAAAAGAACTGAAAAATCATATAGTGATATCTGTGCACCTATGTTTATAGCACCACAGTTTGTGATAGCCATATCTTGGAAATAACCAAAATGCTTGTCACCTGAAGAATGATTGAAAAAGATGTGGTGTTTTTATACAATGGATTATTACTCAGCTATAAAGAATAATAAACTTGAAGCCTTCATATAAAAGTGGATGCAGTTTGAAGATATACTCATAAATGAAATAAACCAGACCCACCGTGTGTAAATATTGTATAGTGTCCCTAGTGTAAGAACTCATAAGAAGAAATGAAAATGAAAAGGTATAACACAGTTAAATAGAAAGTCAGAACTTAAGGATTAAACAATGAAGAGAAAGCAAGGAGAAAAGTTAGAAAACATGGCATGGCGAAAACATACATTTATATGCACAAAATGGTTAAGACAATAGTCATAAGCATCTCCATCCTGGTTTTTGAAACTAGCAATTAATTCATAGAATTCTTACCCTGACTAACTATATATGTGAACTAAACAACTACACTGAGGATAGCAATGTGTAATACTAAAACCATGCTTAGAATACCTATCATTCTGGTCTTCTAAATACATACTGCTTCTAATGTTATATCAATTTTTGCTATACTCTCTCAAGTTTTTTTTTTAAAAGATAAAGAGATAAGAAGAAACATAGGATTATCCTGCTACAATTTTGTATATGGTTAGATTTCTAAATTTCTGTATAAGAATGTGTAATTGTTTTTTTTCACATTCTATAAGATCAGAATATCAGTGATTGATGGAAAATATTGGTTCCATGTTATGTGTAAGGCATTTGATACTCGGAAAGGTAGTGATATTAAGCTCAAGTGAAAATTTATTTATAAAGCTCTAATTTATTTATTTATTTGTTTGTTTGTTTGTTTGTTTATTTATTTATTTATTTTTGGTGATACCAAGGATCAAATTCAGGACCTTATGCTTGCCAGGCAAGCACTTATTCCACTGAACTCTCTCCCTGTCCCTATGAAGCTCAAATTTTAATGACAAATACAAATGCCAAGGATGACAACTTTCTCCCTTTTATAAAAATAATTTCATTGAAATATAATTGGCATGCAGTAAACTACATTTGTTAAATCTGAATTTGTTTTACATGTAATACAAGGGATGATCAGAACATTTTTAATATGTAAATATAAAATGTATTACAGAAAACAGACACCTTGTCATGAATTCCCCCAGAATTCTCTTCCTCACATTCAACATCCTTATCCCATTATTTCTGCTACTTTCTATAGCTGTTCTGGAAGTCTTCTCTCCTGAGTGTGTTTATGAGGTTCTATTATAAATAGAGTGAATGCTGCATGTCATCTCAATGGAAGGGGAGGTTCATGAAAACTGTTGGTGCAGTACAGTCTGGTGCAACCACTGGATATCAGTATGGAGATTCCTCAAAAAACTGAGAGGAGAGGTCACATTCAACCTTTTTGTTCCCCTTCTGGATATCTCCCCAGAAGAATTAAAGATATCATACCACAGCAATATATCTGCACCCATATTCATAGCAGCTCAATTTGTAATAGCTAAATCTTGGAAACAACCCAAATGCCCATCAGCCAAGGAATGAATAAAAGGGATGTGGTCTTCATTTATAATAGAGTACTACTCAGCCATAACTTAAGACATTTATAGGTAAATGGATGCAGCTTGAGACCTTACTCATAAGTGAAATAAGTCAGATTCACCACACATAGCAGGTATGAAAAACTGAATGAGTAAGGATCAAAATGTAAAAGAGATACTTGAAGAGGGAAGAAATAGTTCAAAAGGACAGAGGAATTAGGGTGGGGGAAAGGAAGTAAGGGGGAAAAAAAAAAGCAAGGGAAAAGTTTCTAGTACTTTCTCTTAGTTCATTGAAAAGAAAGGCTTGTGCTAATATTGTTTGGAGAGATTTTTGCTCTCATATCATGTATTTTGAGTAACTACTTCGAATATAATGCATGGTATATTAACTGCTGCTGTTCTATTGTCTTGTTATGAATTTTTCTTTTCTTTTTTGGTACTGGGAATCAAACTCAGGATCTTGTGCTTGCCAGGCAGCCACAGTGCCACGGAGCTATATATCCAGCCCTTTTTCTTTAAAATAATAAAAAAAATAAAGTACTGTGTATTCTCATCCACCTAATTCACTAAATCTGGCACTATGTAATTTCTAGCTCTTCCCAAAAGCCAAAATAACTATGAAAATCAAAAGTTTTGACTAATTCAAGACATTGAGGGGTTTACTTCAAGTTACCTAAAGATACCGAATTAGGACTTCCAGAGCTCCTGCAGAATGTGGCAAGAATGGTAGGATAAGTGTTTTTGGAGTGAGGGGGATTCTTTTGAGGAGTACTAATGACAGTTATCTTTTGCTATACTGTATTTTTAAATAACCATATTTTCCACCATACTATATACATATATATATATATGCAAGAAATGGACCTCACAAACAAAATAATGTACATATTCATCATTTCCAGAATTTTCTTAGTGTGCCTTTGTAATCCTGCTTTAGCTTCCCTTACCTATCTCTAGGGGACCAAATACTGATCTGCTTTAATGTAGTTATCCCCCCTTAGCCAAGGAGTATATGACTCAGTACCACTGGATGTCTGAAATTACAGTAGTATTGGACTCTATATATACTATATTTTTCGTATATCCATAGTAATATTTAACTTACAAAGAAGCACAGTAAAATTAGCAGTAGTGCTAATAAAACAGCAACAGCACAATTCTAGTAAAATGTTGTAATAAGTTATATAAATCTGGTATTTGTCTCTGCTGAAAGTCACGATACATATTAATGTTTTCCAGCCATGCTTGCTTGTCATTTGGGAAATCAATAGGAAATGAACCCATAGATAAGGAAATTGCTATATTAGTTCATATATTCTGTGATTTTTTTACCAACACATTAATGCAAGGTATTCTTTTGTTTGTATGTTTTATACAAGGATATTCATGCAGAAATATTCTGTGTTGATTCTTTCATTTTACATAATGATTTTGAGATTAATTCATGTTGTATTGATCAACAGTTCATTCATTGTAGGTGTACTGTGTTTTGTTTATAGTTTTACCTGTTGATTAATACTTCCTTGTTCCTGTTTGGGCCTATTATAAACAAAGGTGCAATGAACATCTATGTGTAAGCCTTTGTGTAAGTGCATGCTTTCTTTTCTCTTTGGGATAGAATGGTTGAATTGTATTACATTTATGTTTAACTTCTTAAAATATACCAGAATGTTACCCCACATAGTTTTACCATGAAGTCTTCTAACACGATGTAAATTGCTCCATGTCCTCTCCAGTATTTCATATGGTTAGATATTTTTTAATTAAGATATTCTAATAAATTGTTGTATTTCATCCTGCATTTAATTGGCATTACTTTCTAAATACTACTTTATGAAACATTTCTTTAATTTGATAATTTATCAGCTGTTCATCTTCTTTGATAAAGTGCCTGCTTAAATATTTGCTCTTTTTTATTGGATTATTTTATTATTGTTAGAATTCTTATATTGTAATTCTTTATATACTTTGCTGTAAATCTTTTGCCATGGATCTGATATTTTCTCCCAACATCTTTCTTGTTTTCCTCTTAACAGTAACTTTCAAAGAGAAGACTTGTTAATTTTGATGAAGTCCAGTGTACTTAGTAATGTAAAATGTAATGTCAGGCTTTCCCTATGGAGTACAGCTATGGGGAACCATTATTTTCCTTGCTATTTTATGTAAAATAATATGGTTAATAAAATTTATGATGGATCATTTTCTTTGTTTTTCCTATTACCATCTGGGATTTTTAATGAATTAATTACAATATAGTTTTCCTTGGTCATGAATTCCTTCATTATCTACTTTTCCCAATGGAATAAGTACTATAAGTAATCTCACCTTACCTGAGAAATATGGAAATTAGATTTATCCTTTTCAGTTGTGTTTTGTGGTTTATGACACAGAAATAGCCATTATGGTTTTATATGGTCTGTTACCTCTCCATCATCCACTGTAATTAACCCAAGTGGAAACTCACTAGAATTTTAAAAACAGAATGTAAGTCTATGGTACAAGAAAAAAAAAAAAAAAAAAAGTCATGTTAACACTAACAGAATAACATAGACTCTAACAACGTACTTACAATTAAGAAGACTGAGATACAGTTTTTTTTTTTTTGTCTTTTTGAGACAGGGTCTCGCTATGCAGTTGAGGCTGGCCTTGAGCTCACTTTTGTAGCCCAGGCTGGTCTTGAACTTGCCCCAATCCTCCTGCCTCAGCCTCCCGAGTGCTGGGATTACAGGCGTGAGCCA
>PVJA010006775.1:0-22311 GCA_004027025.1 Myocastor coypus
ACCTGAGACTTCACTTCATAGGAGACTCTGATGAGATTTCAGATAACCAGTGCTGATAGAAATTCTGCGGGTAAAGCCCAGGCTTAGCAGGTTTCTACTGGGAAGCAGGACTTCATTGGTTATTGTATTCCAGATGATGGGCATAATGATTTTGGTAGAAACTTTGTCTACATTTTTCTTGTGTCCAGAGACTTTGCCTGAAATTGAAATTAAGGGTAATTGACTAATTAATGTGGCAGGAGAAATTTCAAGGGAGTCTGCATGCCTGCTGCTGAGGCCAAGTACTGGGATTATAGGCATGTGCCACCATGCTCAGTCTTACTGGGGGCTTTTAACCTGATTTATATTGATGAAGAATGAAGAACCCAGAAGAAAAATTTACAATGTTTTGAATTTGGCCAAAAAGGGAGCTCCAGTAAAGTCATGGCCTGTATCGTTAGAACAGAGGAGCAACTGGTCCCAGAAAAAAGACTAGCAAGAAAATGCCAACTATTTCAGAAAAGGACTCCAGCTTCTGCAATCTCTCAGTTGCAAAGATGAAAGATTTTGCTTTGAGAGGAAAGTCCCATAGCACCACGTTTCAGAATGGTGGCAGAATAAGGATGCTGTCCTTGAGATTTAGTTCATGGGTATGGGGTCCCTATAGCCAAGAGAGCAGAAAGCCTGGCTATCGCTTTAGCTGGGAGTAGGCCTTGCTGTCATCCATGAGGTGCTTTCTGGAATGCAGAATACAAGAACTGTGCAGTTAACATGGCTTCCACACTTCCTGGGGGGCCAGGCAGTGTGCCCCTGAGAGGGCCGTGTGTGAAACTGTGAGTGTGAAGCCAAAGGTGAAGCGACATGGTGGATTAACAGGTGGTCAGTTTGTAATGCCCAGCTGACCTGAATCATCATGGTGCTGGGTGTGGATGACCCACCTGAGCATTGTTGCAAGCAGCATAAAAACAGACCTGGAAGGGAAGATGGTGTGCTGTTGATTCTCTTAGAGAAGCTTGTTATACCGGCTTTCCTGTTATGAATTTGGTTGTTATCACCATGTGAGGAGCTCTAGGTCTCATTAAGGATGGCCGCAGCTCTCTTTGGAGTAGCGTCTGTCCTCACCTGGAGCATCTCTTTCTGGCTGCGGTGCAGATTGGCCAGCCTGCAGGTACAAGATCGGCATTCCGCTGGTGCAGACTTCCTGGTTTCCATCACTGACCCTTGGGCGCTCCCAGCACAGATCCTTGATACAGATTTGACAAGGCATTGTCATGGGAACCAGGCTTACAGATGGATTCTTTGAATCTCTAGTGTGTGAACAGATCTCCTGCTTTCTTTTATATTTGACTTTTTGGGTGCATGTTGTAGAATAATCTTATCAACTATGAGTGCTACATTAAATCTATCTCCTTATAAACTCTGGTTACAACAAATGGAGACCCCAGAAGTTTGGAGAAGCCAGAAATGTGGATTTGGGGGAAAAAAACTGCAAGGACGGAGCAGAGCAGCTCAACCCTTTGAAATTCACAACTTGGCACAGAATGCTAGGGATGTGTCTAGCAGAACTGTGGGATTTCATGTTTACCCTGCTGGATCGTGGTCTTGCTCTGCTTCCACTCCTTTCTGCTCTTCTGTTTGTAACTTTTGGAATGGAATGTCTTGTGCTATTGAATGTTGGAACTGTGTAAAATTCTTTTCATTTGTACAAGGGCTTGCAGTTAAGAATTTTGCTTAAATCAGAGAGGAGACTTTGGACTTGCACTTTTCAGCAATGCTGCGACTGTGAGGACTTTGACAACTCTTGAAGATGGACTAAGTTTGTGCCCACTGCCCACTTCCTCCAAAGAGGCACCATCTCTAAACTTGCCTGCTTTGGGGACTAGCCCTTACTACGTGAATCCCTGGACAAAACTTCATATTATTATTATTTTTTAAAATTTATTTATTTATTTTCTTGTTTCAGAACCTTTGTTTATTCACTCATTTTTATGGCCGGCTCAGCCCACTCCAAGGGCAGGGCTGGCGCAGCATGTGGTGCCGGGGATCGAACCGCAGTCCCTGAAGCCGCCCAAGCTTCCCCAAGCAGGCACTTTAGACCACTGAGCCATTCCACCGGGCCCCAAAACTTCATATTAAACTCCAACAAATAGTCACAGAGTGACACACAAAGTTGCATGGCTTAGCAACACTTCTACCTTGCATTCTTTGTAAACTAGTTAATGTGCTCCCCCCCCCCACACACACACACACTGTGATGGCCTTCTTTCTGAGCCAGTGTCTTCCGGCAGCTTGGTGGCCTCCTGTAAGCCACTTAGCAACTCAGAATCTTAGTTTACTCAGCCCAGACAATGAGGTGATTACAATAAACCTGTCCCTGGGATTCTTTACAAGTAAAACTCTCATGCTTCCAGGACATGCCACGTTTATTTATTATTTTTTAATATTACTCTAAGAATAGTCACAAAACAAACCAGCCTACAGAAGCCACAGCTCCTAGCACGACTCTCCTCCTAAGCAATTTCTTTTCATTGACTTTGGCCCAGTGTGTGCTGGCACAGTAGTAAGGAAGTGTTTGATCTTGACCTTGACCAGAACATACCTGCTTTACTTCTTTCCATGGCTGGAATGATCAAGTTAATGTATCAGCACCAATTACACTTGTTTACAAAACCTTTAAGACTGTCACTTTGCAGGTGTCTGCTGTGGCCAGTGCATGGCTAGCATACTAATTCACAGCCAAGGACAAGGAAGATCCTGATCATGGGGTATCAGTCAGAGTTACTAGAGGAACAAATATAACATTAGACATACAGATGTATAAGAAATTACAAGATTGGCTTATGATGAGGAAGCGTGCAGAGGGCGTCTGCATGCTGGAGACTGAAGGATTCAATTTAAGGTCTGGAGTTCACTGCAGTGTTCTGTGCAAGCCCGTAGAAGTTGGCCCATTGGTCTGTGACAGAGGGATTGGAAGGCCGAAGAGTCTGCTATGGAAAGCTGAAGGATCCAAGACAAAAGCCAAAGAGGCTGCGCTGGAAGCCAGGAAGTATCCAAGCTGACCATGAAGGCTAAAGTTCTGCTGAGGAAGTGGATCAAACCAGCCTTTCTTGGCCCCTTTATATATCCTCTAAATGCTGAGTCACTCTAGAACAGGCTCTCCCACCCCAGAACATGTAATCACCCAGATGATCCAGCCAAGCCTTCAACTTCCCAAGATGACGCAATGTATCAACCACTACATGGGGTAGGAAGAATCTTTCAAATTCTCTGACATAATAAAAGATAGGAATGACACCCGGATAATGCCCAAAAACATGATACTAGGGTTATACCCTCTTTCATGGATGTAAACGTTACTATTGCTTTTCCTACTGTTCTTACCAAGAAGGGAGATGTTTCTGTTTAGTATTTCTGTATTTAAGCCAAAATCAGTCCCGTTTGTAGAATACCATGATAAGGATAATCCAAAGGATCCATGAATCATCACATGAAGACAAAAGAGTGAAATACAAGTAAAAGAAAATGCAACCCAGCCCTGGATATTTTATGCCTGTGAACTGCATCAGGGTTCTCTCATACAGGTGTGGAATTGACTACTTTTATTCCTGTTTGACTGTCCAGAGCAGCTTGGTGGGCGCTTATGACCCAACTAAGTGCAGGATAGCCCTGATGGCAGCAGGTCTCTTTCTCCTTTTAAATGACCACCTATCAAATGAAGTAATTGTTTATATGTTAAAAGGAGTTTTGGTAAAAATTTTAGGAGGCCACCTCCAAAACGTTTTTTTTTTCAGAATCCATCATGGAAATGATTTTTAGCATCAAAGACATTTTTTCCAGCTTGTGAAACCCCATTTTTACCCACAGTGGAGGAAAATTTAATCCCCAGCAAAGCAGGGTTAGCACAGATCTGTGGTATTTTAGTACCAGAGCTTCTTGGAAATGACCTGCAAGATGTATAAAAAGATTTCACCAGTGAATTCAGAGGGAGATGAAATGAAATGTGTCTAAAACTAGGCCCAGTCTGAATTTGTCCAGCACTTCAAATGAAAGGCAGGTGTTGCTCTGGAGCCAGGTGAGACAGTGATCATAAAATACACATTTATCTACTCCAAGGTTGCAGAGCACATGAGCATTGACATCAAAGGCAGCACTGGGGTACACGGTGCCCCTCAGCCAGGGGGTGCAGACACCACAGGACAGAGTGTGCTTAAAACAAGAAAACTTGACAAGGAAAAGTTTGGAATAAGGGGCGCCTATTTTGTGGTGGCTCTTTTTTGCCTGTTAAAAAACAAATTAAATTTAAGAATGAGGGAGGAAAAAAAAAAAGGTTGGAAGAGTAGCAACAAAGGAAATATAATGAACTCAATCAACAACTATTAAATGAGCTTGTCTCGGGCCAGCTTTCACTGCAGACCCTGTTCTAGTTGACATCCTGGCTGTAGCCTTAGGAGGAAGCCCTGGAGCAAAGCAGCTGCATCCTGGGCACAGAAAACCTGGTGTGTGCAGTTTTAGGCTTCTGAGTTCTAGAAGACACTAATGCAGATAGTTCTTAGGTCCTGTGCGATACTGGACAAGCATCTTCCCTCTCAAAGACCTCAATTTTCCCTTCCACATGGTGTACAGTAGGGCTCAGTAAATATTTGTGGCCTAAATGGTGCTAAGTAAAGAGGTCCTGTGAGATAATACCTAAGATAAGACTCCACAGGGCTTTGCCTACAAAGCTGTAACTCTTGGTATAGATTTAAAATCCCACTTGTGAGCCACAAGGGAAGGCAGCTATAGAATTGACCATTGCTGGGTTGCAGATCTGAAGCCATGTAACTCTGCTCTCCCACAGAAAGCATATGCTGTGGGTATCTTCACACGAAGCCAAGAACTTCTGGAAGCCCTACTCAGGCCTAATGCTCTTACATCATTTCCCCGTGGTCATTTCTCAGTCTTCCTTCTGTTGATTTTGTGAACAAACCGAGACATGCCATCTTCATTCATGGCTTTGTGATAGTGCTGTGGTTCTTAAGAATTTTTATTTTATTTCATTTTTAATACTTCCAAATGCAGTTGTACACAATAGAGGGACATGTTTGGACAAATGAGTCATATCTTTATATAACACTGGCACCACATTTGCAGTGAAAAACATTATTGTAGTGTTTCATCTAATGCTTACTTAAAAATGTAAGTAAGTTGGAAACACCACTGTCTATTCATTGTTAGTTATGCTTTCTCTTTTAACACTCATGCCATGTACTCACAAGCTAAGTACAAGCAGCCTTTCATAGAGCTACTTGTTGGTAATTAAAGGCAGCAAGCATTTCAAAATGTTTGTTGAAGCTCAGGGAAATACTAACTGGCTACAAAGAAAGTATTTCTTTGGTAACAATGTCTGCTGAAATGAATATTTTCATTGAGAAACAAAAGCTGGTAAAGTATTTACTTTGAATCCATGCGCTTATTGCTATAAAGCAGAATTCAAAACATGGAAGTCATTTCTGTATGCATATGGCATCGATTAAGAATGAGGTCTAGGAAAATTTCTCCTAAGAAAGACTTTCCAGGAGTCAAGCACAAGCAAGACCGAGCTTGTCTCCCCTTGGCCCTTAGAGACAGCAGCACACCCTTCACATCTCAGCTGTCTGCCGGTCTCTTGCACATTCCCCAGCCACTCAAAGGCAAGAACCACAGTAACCTTCACAATGTTGGCTGCATAATCACTTGACAAAGTTTTGCACTTTTTTTATTAAAAAAAAGTGCCTAAATATTTCAAACTTTCTAAAAAGGTGTACAACAAAATGCATATGATGCTCGCATTCCCAGAGGTAAGTATTATGAATAATTTCTTATGTATCCTACCCCCGAATTCTTATGTGCAGACACACCACATGTAATGCAATGGGTCCTCAATGTTTAGAATGTTTCTGTTATTAAAAACTTGCAGGGCTTGGAAGATAGCTCAGTGGACTAAGCCCTTGCTTAGGTAAGCACAGGGTCCAGGATTCGATCCCTGGCACTACATGCTGTGTCGGTCCCACCACCAGGCATGGTAGTGCATGCCTGTAATTCCAGCAGTAGGGAGGTAGAAAACAGAAGGATCACTATGAGTCTGTACTGTGTTGTGAAACCCTGCACAACAGAAAACAAAACAAAACCCTAAAATCTTGCTGCTATGAACTTCCTTGTCCTTGTGCATGCATATAAGTTCCTCCATTTGTAAGTGCCTGGAAGTTGGAACTTTCTAGGCCAAATGGTAGAAACATTTCAAAGTTTCTGATGAGTATTACCAAATTGATTGAATCTCTTTGCATCCGAAATATCTTGATACAGATGCAGCTTATGCATCTATAGAGCAGACATACCTATATCCCAGTTTAACCTGGGTGTCGCCAGACCAGTTCATCAAGTGAACAACTTTCTTTATGTTTTAAATTTGACTTTCTTGACTTAGTTATAGCCAAGTGTCTTTCATACGCTTATGTTCCATTTTTACTCATTTCTGTGAACTAGCTACTTCCATACCTCTTTCCTGTCTTTCTATTAGATTTTTGGCCACCTCTCCCCAACCTTACAATTTGAAAATTTCCAGTACTCTAAGTAGAGCTGTGCATTTATATTGGTATATACCAAATCCTGGATCAAGGGCTCTTAGAACAATGTAACCACCATAACATTCTCATATATGATTTTTATTGCCCTTTAGCTGCCATGGCTCTGGGCTTTAAAAAATACATAAGGTCTGTCTTTTACAAAATGGATTTCAATTTTTAATGTCAGCTCTTAAGGTCTCCATTTCCCTTCCATCTTCCCCTTAATGATGTGCTGAGGCTCAGCCTTGGCCTCCAGGACCCTGCTTCTATGAAGGCATTAACTTAGGTCCTGGTTTTCATTGGCCTTCTCTGGATTGCTGTCAAATGCCATGGTGATAATAAAAATAATTGTGTGCTTCACTTTGAAGTGTTAAAGCTAGGGGGTACTTGGAGAAGTTGGTTTTATCTAGTCAACATGAGAAGGGTTTATGAGTCTGGTACTATGGGTTTGTCTTGATCTAGCTACTGGGACTCTTCAGAGAGGCTATGTAAATAAAATATATTTGTTCATTTTTTGTTTTATAGTTTTTCTTAAAGGTCACCATTTACATTCTGGTTCTCTAGTCCTCCTACCTTGCTTTCTGAGAAATGCAAAACCTGTGGGGAACATGAGCCATATTCCAGGATCTGTCTTTGGTGAGAGTTTTGAAAACCATTCTCATTAGTATCATTGAAGGGCGGGGGGAGGGGGCTCCTTAGTGCTTCCTACCCCAGCCAAGTGCCTGGAGGGCAATGGATTATCTCCCTCAGCAGAATCCACGGGAGATAGTCTCGATGGTTTATGCATTCTGGCAGGAAAACACTCCCTGCAGACATAGGGAAAATTCTTCCTGTGCTCTCCTGCAGAGGTCTGCAGGGACTCACCCTGGCTCAAGCAGTGTAAACTCCATGTACTGCAAAGAGGAGATCAAGGACAGCGTTGGCACTAAGTGCTTGTTCGAAAGTTTCCAACTGTTCTAAGTTTTCAAAAACAGAGTTAGTTCTTGTTGCATTAGCCTTAGGGGATACTTAAAGAAAGTGTCTCTAAACATTCCCTCAAAATACCCAGATTTTAGGAGGAGGAAAGAAAACCATAATAGGAACAAAGCTATTGGCTTCACTTAGGGATAAGAAAATAGAATGGTAGGAAAAAAGAAAAAAAAAAAATGCAGCACCTTCCATGGCAGACATCCATGTTTATCTATAAAGAAGGCATTTGCAGGTATAAAACCAAACCATGGCTGACCAAAAACTATTTGGTAGCTCAAAAAAGACTTCCTTGACATGCAGTTGTATGGCATAGGTAAGCTTGGTAAGAGAATAATGTGATTTTTGGAAAATCAACAATAAAAATCTTTAAGCGCAGTTCAAACAAACGAAAGAGCTTCCAGGGAAAGAAAAGAAAAATGGAAGGAAGAAAGGAAGGAAGGAAGGAAGGAAGGAAGGAAGGAAGGAAAGGGGAAGGGAGGGAGGGTGGTAGGGAAGCAGGGAGGGAGGGAAGGAGACAGGGAAGGAATGGGGAGGGAGGGAGGGAGGGAGGAAGGGGTATCTGCTGCTAAGATCTAGGATCAGGGTTATTGACGCCCTTACCAAGAGCACAGTCAATCAAACGCAACTTCAGCGCGAAATGTTTTTCTGGCTGCTCTGTGGGGCTGAAAGGACAAGAGGTTAGCAAACACATACCATTGCCTGGCCCTGATGCTTTTGTTCTGTGGTCTGCAGTCCTCAGGGAGGTCTCCAGCTTGGGGCCTCAATTGACAAAAGGCAGATTCAGGGAATTATTTATTTTGGGCATGTCCGTCTGGGCTTCTCCATTAACTGAATGGACTCATTTGGCGCCATTGTTTTTGTTCCCGTAGAATTTTGGTCCTGAGAATTAAGAATCATAATTCTAATATTTCACACAGTCTGTGAGTAATGGCAGGATGTTTTATTACTCTGACCTTTCCAGTTTTCTAAGTTTTGATTTGCGGAGTTCTTTCCTCTGCTTGCAGTTTACTTATTATGATTATTAATGAGGAAGCAGAAAAATGGCCATTCAGTCAAATTTTAGGGAATGGGGCATAATAAATGGTCTCTGTCTAAGATCTAACATTTGCCCCTAAATACGGTAATTATTAGGTTGCTTGATGATACGCTGAATTTTACAAGGCTCTTATTAGGGAAAGAAAAAGAACATAATAAATCCACTAATGTGGGTAATGACTGGTATGGAAATTGAAAATGGTTCAAAATTAACCCACTCCTTTTTTCCATCTTCTAAATGCCCCCTGGGTCCTAATATTATTCATCTCAGAAATATACTTGCTTTTCTCTCATTTCAGCTAGTTTTGCACTGCCAAGAAGCTCTAGAAGTGTTTGCAATTAAGAGCTGTTGGGCCTTACCCAGTTGTTGCCAACAAGCAAACCCAAAACTGAAGGAAAATGCCTGATTGTCCGCGTTAGCAGACCGATTCACAGGCTGTCCTGCGAGGTCCTCATGTTGGGCCTGGTGCCAGCGCTCTGGCACTGCCAGCAGCGCGGGGCCTGGAAGCTGCGCAGGGAGTGGAAACTCAGCCTTCCTGGTAGGAGCTCTGGGTGGCTGCTCAAGGTGCCCAGCGGCCTTCCCGGCTTGCGCTTGTGCACTTCTATGTAATAAATGGCAGTAGTGTAGTTAACTGTGGGGCTTTCTATGTTCCCTTTAAAGATGACACGAGACAGTGTGTGTAGACCGAAGTGATAACTGTGAATGCACTGCTGACACAAATGAAAGGTGGGGATCATAAAACAGGATGTTTTCTATTTCATAACTTAATAAACATTGGAGATTCAAATTCTCATTTTTTGTAATGCTATTATTTAGCTTTCAGGTTCTATAAAATACTATTTTTTATAGAGGATAGCTGAGGTGATTGCATTACTAATTTCCATCAATTTTTTTTTAAAAAATAGCAGTTAATGTTTTAAATTTTTGCTTTGGCTAACTCTATATACTAACATCTATAATCTATAAAACTGCATCAAAGACAGCAATGTGCAACTAAAAAAAAACCATTGTTGAATACCTCTCACCTTGATCTTGTAAGTGTGTGGCATTTCTAACATCATACCAGGGCTGGGGAGATAGCTCAGTAGAATAAGTGCTTGCCTGGCAAGTGCAAGGGACTGAGTTCAATCTCCAGTTGTGCCACACACACACAAAAAGAAATAAAGAAAGAAAGAAAGAAAGATAGAAAGAATGAATTAAAGATGTCTAATGTCTTACCAATTATTATTATATCCTTTTTAAAATAAGTTTAAAATAATCAAGTAAAAAGTCTGAGAGAAAAAATATTAAGGTTTATTGAAAGCAAACATTAATATTCAATTATTTTTTTCCAGTCCTGCAAACCTATATCTGTTGATCTGAGGAACAGATTTGGTGATAGACATACATAATATAACAACCATTATTAATTTCCTGTTCTTGATTTGAAAATATATATGACATCTATTGTCTTTTTTTTTTTTTCTGTATTTAGAATAGAGTCTATTGCAGTGGCTCTCAACCGGTGGGTAGTGACCCTGGCAGGGGTCGAACGACTAAAAGACAGGGGTTGCCTAAAGCTATTCTGAATCACAACTGTAGCAAAATTACAGTTTTGAGGTCTCCACCAAAATTATTTTTCAGTTTGGGGTCACCACAACATGAGGAACTGTATTGCGGGGTCACAGCATTAGAAAGGTTGAGAACCTCTGGTCTATAGGATCTACAGGGCCTCACTATGTAGATTCAACTGGTAGTGATTCTCCTGTTTTCAGCCTCACAAGTTCTGAGATTACAGGTGCATGACACCATGCCAAGACGGCTATGTACTGTTGTATGTTGCTCTGTTTCTGTCTTCGCTTTTGCCTTTGTTTCTGTTTTTAACTCTTGAAAATTAAGTTTTAAAAATACTATTTAAAACATGTCTTTGATACAGGGTCTCACTACACAGCTCAGACTCATAGTGATCCTCCTGTTTTCAGCCTCCCCAGGGCTGAGATTACAGGTGTGCACCGCCATGTCCGGTCTCTGTGGCTGGCTCGGTGCACTCGAGGGCGAGGCCAACATGATGTGGTGCCAGTCCCTGCACTTTCCTAAGCAGGTGCTTAGTCTGCTGAGCTATCTTGATGGTCCTGTTATAAATTCCTTTGTCTTTCCAAATATACTCATTTATTGAGGCTAAAGCTGAAAAACTACAATTGAAAATAGACTTTATTAATCACTCCAAATCTTTCTTCCATATATCTTTCATTGGTGTTTGAAAACATGTTAAAGCTTAAGTGAAATGAAAATGGTATAGAGAGGATAAAAGTCAAAATCATTTCAGGGACAAGTTTTAGGTTTACAAAACAAAATAGAAACAATAAAAGAAAAAAGGTAATAAATCATAAAAATCTCATGCTTTAGTAAGCTACCTAGGTAGGATCATCTATCAGAAAATTAGAACAAGTATCATACTGAAGAGTAAAGGATTGGAAATATGCTCATTAAAATTGGAAAAAAGAAAAAGATGTCTGTTATTACAATGTGATTTAGCTTTATATTGTAATTTTCCAGTGTAACAAGATAAGAGAAACCAAAAGTATACATAAAAAAGAGGCATGATCAAAACATTCTCTACATGCAAACTCTTACCTTTATCCCATATGCATAGTCTTAAATCCTAACCTCTACCCGTCAGAAAGAAATCATACACAGAAGGCAAGGTCTTTAAAGGGGTGTTTATGGGCTTGGGGAGATAGCTCACTCAGTAGAGTAAATGCTTGCCTGGCAAGCACAAGGGCCTGAGTTCAGTCCCTGGTTCCAGGAAAACAAACAACAACAAAAACAAACAAAAACAGAAAAAGGTATTTAGGTTAAGATGAATTTTTTGTTTGTCTGATTGTTTAGGATGAACCTCAAGTCAAAATGACCAGTATCCTTATAAGAAAAGAAAATCTGAATCAAAACAAAAAAATCCCATTCAATATATCAACTAAAGCCTGAAATAACGTGTAGGTAGAAGTCTGACTGAAATGCACAAGATCTTAAAGGAAGAACCTGTAAAATCTTACCAAAATGTATTAAACTTTTTCATTATTTTTAAATTAATTATTTTCAAAAAATTTAATTAATTTTAATTAAAATTTTAAACAAAGAAAAACTATGTCATGTTCCTGGACAGGAAAAATCAATTGCAAAAATGCCAATTCTGCTTCCAAATTAATCTTAAGTTTTGGTTAATTTCAGTGAAATTCTCACCAGGATATTTTTATAAAGCTTATTGAAAAATTCTAATTTCTGAAAAATTAGAAGAGTAGAATTTCCCTCCTAGCTATCAATATGCCATAAAGAAACCATAATTAAATCAATGGACATTTGTTTAGGTCTAAATCAAAGTTGAAAAGTACAAAGTATGCATATATATGTAGGAACTTTTAATTAATAATATTTAAGATGGCTTGAATGTCAGGGCTATAGCTCAGCAATATAAGCACCTGCCTGGAAAAAATAAAGTCTTGAGTTTGATTCTGGGTACAAAAAAAAGACTGGCTGAAAAAATGTCTATTCATTAAATAATGTTGGGATAACTGATTCATGGTTGAGGAAACAATAAAGTTAGGTTCCAGTTCAACTTATAAAGATAATAGATTTCTAATGATTTAAGATGTTAACCCTGTACGCAAACCCAAAGAATTCCCAGAAGAAAATGTTTTAATTTTTACTACAATTTTAAGATAGAGAAGACCTCATTAAGCATGATACAAAGCAAAACTTTGCGATGTCATAAATTAAAATTTAGAAATAATGGAACAAAGTTGGAGAAAATAGTTATATAGTACAGAACAGAGAAAAAGTTCGAAGTTTATAAAACAGACTATTAATCCATCAGAAATGATCAAAAGAACCCATCAGCATAATACATTCAGGAAAAAGAAAAAAAAAAAAAAAAAAAAAAAAAAAAAAAAAAAAAAAAAAAAAAAAAAAAAAAAAAAAAAAAAAAAAAAAAAAAAAAAAAAAAAAGGCTGACACCAGAAACATTTGGAATGGCCAACAGACTAGGAATTCTGAGCCTCATTTCATTACTAATCAAATAAACCAATGAAATATAAAACTGTGTGCACTACTGATAAAAATTTAAAGGACTCATATGTCAAAGTCTGACAAATATGGAGAAGTGCATACTGATGAGGCCTTTTTGAAAGCAAATTTAGCAATGTCCACCAAAATAAAGGTTCCTTATGGGCTTTACCTTGAGTCTTCTCTTAGTGAAATGCACATGTATACAGAGATGAGTATGCACCACTACCCGCCAGAGTTCACTTGCATGAGTGGGCCATGGAGATGCAACACACTGTTGTGCTACCTGGCTCAGGCTTCCACAGCAAACTCCACAGGCTAAGTGATTTAGTCAGCGGGAGTTGATTTCTTCTTGAGTCTGGGTCCTGCAAGTCGTGACCAAGGCTCCTGCAGGGCTGACATGTTTTCTCCTGAGGTCTCTCTCATGGCCTGTGAGTGGCTGCCTGCACTCTGTCCTCACTTCTTCTTTCCTCTGGTTATATGTGTGTCCTCTCAGCCTTTCCTCTAAGGACACCAGTCATAGTAGATTAGGGTTCAGCTCCCTGACCTTGTTTAATCTCAGTTATCTATTTCAGAGGCACCATATCCAAACAAGGCCACATTCTCAAGTACTGGGTTAGGACACAATTCAGCCTGCAGCCGTTGGAAACACGTTGAATAGAAGATCAGAAAGTGGTTGTGATTCATTCAGTCTATACAAAGGTCATTAATAATAATGTAAATCAGTGAAAGCATCCAAAATATCACTGTCTTGTGCAATTCCACTAAATGTAAATGGCAGAATTTAAAAAAAAGTTGATGTGGGTACATGAATAGCAATATGCAACTGGAGAGAAGTAAAAGGAAAAAGAAAAAGAAACTTGGAACGTTATATACTTCTATTTCTTGCAGTATCTTTGGGTACCCTCCCCCCATAGATATGAGGGTGATCCTTTAAAAAAAAAAAGCAGTATTCTCATATAATCTATGTATACTCTCTCACTTACTTTAAAATTATCTCTAGATTGTTTTCATATCTAACACATTATCTACACATCACTTCATTTGAGTAGATTTAGTGTAGCAATCAGCACATAACACATTCAAGTTTGCTGTTTGAAACCTTCTGGAACTTTACAAGCCATATTTTGAATATACAGTTGTTTGTCTCTTCAGATGTAGAGGGTGAGCAGTATAGCAAAGTAATGGGGTGATTACTTTGGGGAAGGAGATAGGAAGGCAAAAGGAGAGGGAAGGACGGGAGATAAAGGGTGAACTGCATGTTTTGCTCTGCTCTGTAGACTTCAATTTGGTTAAGTACTCTAGAATGGGAATGAAACACTGAGCTCCTTAAGCAATGGAAATGACATGTACACCATCCCAAAGGAAGTTTTGGGTTTGTGCTCGAGTGGAACAAAAATTTCTCACTATTTCATATTGTCTGGTGTCTCAAAAGTTTCTCTTCAGAGTTGAGAGCAGCTCTGAGTCAGCTTTTTTTTCTCACTTAATGTTCATTTTCTTTGGGGAAAATGGATTAAGGCTGGGATTCACTGGCAGACCGTATTAAAGCTGAAATAGGAAAGGAGTTGCCATGTGATTTGAGGAGGAACCCAGAAGCCTTTCCGAGGGAGGGAGGCTTTGTCCTAGGGAGCAGGCCAGGCCCTGAGCAGCAGGCCTCACCACTGCCTTCCTCATTCCCACCCCAGTCCTCTGGCTTGGGACTCTTAGTTTGTTAGTAAGGGTACTTCCTACAGTGGCTGGCTCTGAAAGTCTTCAGAAGTGTCAGGAGATTAAGCCTACCTGATGGGGGGCTCTGAAGGGAGCTGAATTCATCAGGAAAGGATGCTGGGGAACAGAGGCCCATGGCGGCAGAACATCAGCCCTCTTCCTCCACAGTCTAAATATGTGCCTCCTCTTCGAAACAGCATTTTCAAATATAGCACTTGGTCACCATCACCTTCACCATAGTCTATTTTATTTATTTATTTATTTATTTATTTATTTATTTATTTATTTTCATGTATGTATTTGATACAGGATCTTACTATGCAGTTCAGACTCGTAGTGATCCTCCTGTTTTCAGCCTTCTCAGAACTGGGATTACAGGCGTGCACCACCATGTCTGGGATTTGGTCGCTGGCTCAGCACCCCCCTCTTATCCCCTGGCAGCAGTGGGTAGCGCATGGCATGAGGGACCAGGGATGGCACCCTGGTTCCCTGTACTTGCCAAAGCACGCCTGCTGAGCTATCTCACCTGCCCTTCACTATTGTTTAGATAAAAGCAGGTTTAGTGTAAATGAGTGGCTTTTTCAATGGAGCATGGCTTTGAAGACCACCTACTAGTCAGATGGGGTTGTCCTTCCTAATTTAGAGAATTTTCTTCCCACTGAGACTGCCACAGGGAGTGTTCAGTTGGGAGGGAGCAGTAGAAGGAGCCACCTAATGTGTGGGCTCTTGGAAAATAGGACAGTTTGTAACCTAATAATTAAAAAATATGTTGTGGGGATAAATGTGTCAATAATGTGGAGTTTCTAGAAGTGGTGGCTTGGATCTATGATTCTGGGGATGGGAGGTGCAGCATGTTGGGGTTGGTAGAAGCCATACTGAACTAATGAGGAAAGGGTTGTATATAAGGGAAGCCAGCACAGGAACCCGAAGGAGGGCTTTGAATAGTAGCACAGAGGTCCTAGGAAAGGAGCATGGCTGCTAATAGAAAGTTGTTGAGTCTGTCTTATGACTTGGGCTGATTCGTCTTTGTGCACAAGTGCCACACATAACAATGCGCCACCTTAGAAGCATTGTGAGGATCAGTGGCCTCAGCCTCTAATCTCCTCATGAGA
The DNA here is from genome assembly GCA_004027025.1 of Myocastor coypus. Classification (NCBI taxonomy): domain Eukaryota; kingdom Metazoa; phylum Chordata; class Mammalia; order Rodentia; family Myocastoridae; genus Myocastor; species Myocastor coypus. The sequence continues at coordinate 15,423 of PVJA010006775.1, forward strand.
TGCAGCTATCACTGTACTCATTTCATGACTGTCCCTCATGCCATGGCACAGCGCAGCAGCCGACTCCGCTCCAGAACTGCAGGAAGCAAAATCTGCTTTGCCAGTCGTCCATGGCGGAATACAGCTTGGCCGAGAGCCCACTGCCCAAGAAGAGGCACTTTCAGAAATGGATGAAGTGAAAAACCATCTCAAATCCCCCCTGCCTGCACTGACTCCTCTTGAAGTAATGAAGAATAGAAATCTACTAATGTGCTAAGAGTAAATATCTCCATAGTAATTTATGTGATATATGCATTCCAAAGCCCAAATGGGTTCTGTAAGAAAAATTCCTTTGCTTTACTCTGGCTATAAACACTATGGTTGGTTACATCTACTCAGAGCAATTTAGTTTGTATTTTCCCCATGGATAATTATGTTGAGCACCTTTCCAAGGGCCTATTGACCATTTGGATATTCTCTTTTGTGAAGTTCCTGCACAGAAGTCCTTGCGTGTTTTTGTGTTACTTATATTTCTCTTTAATATGTTTTAATTTTTTATTTTCTATTTGCAGTACATAATGATGACATTTACTATAGGGAGCTGGTATATATGCACAACACATGTTAATTATTTTTTCATCCCTTGGTTCCCTTCCACTTTGTAAAAGATCTATCTCCCAGCCACGGAGATAGCTCAGCAGTTTAAATGCCTGCCTAAGCAAGCTGAAGGACCCAGGTTCAAACCCCAGTACCACATGCCATGCCGGTCCTGCCCTGGGTGTGCCTAGCTGGCCGCCAAGGCCAGGCATGGTGACACACACCTGTAATCCCAGTGCTGGGGACTTAAACAGGAGGATCACTATGAGCCTGAGCTGCGTAGTAAGATCCTGTATCGAAACACATAAAATTTCAAAAAATCTATCTCCCTATTTCTATTGTGTCATTATTTTGCTTTTTAATTTGTTCTTTGCATTTTCCATATAAAATAAGCCATGTGATATTCAAGATTGTGTTTCTGGTTTGTCTCACTTAGCCTTATAATCTCAAGGTGAATCCAGTTCCCTACAGATGACTGTAGTTTATCCCTCTCTTACAGCCCAACAGTGCTCCATTACATACAAGCACCACATTTGCTTTCATCCATTTGTCTGTTAATGGTCATACTGGCTGCTTCCTTGGTTTACCTATTATGAGTTGTGCTGCTGTAGTCACTGGTATGCATGTAGCATTGTGACGTGATGTCTGTGTCTCTTTTAGGGAGATGCCTGAAAGGGGAATTAAGTGAAATTTCTAGTTTTAGTTTTGTGAGGCATCTCCAGACTTATTTCTATAGTGGTTGTAGCAGTTTACTTTCCCACCAGTAATGTAGCAGTTTTCTTTTTTCCTTGTAACCTTGTCAGCATTTGTTACTATTAAGTTTCTTGATAATGGTCATTCTTTCTGGAGGCAGATGGAACCTCAGTACTGTTTTAATGTGCATTTATCTAATGACCAGAGATATGGCATATATTTTCATGTATTTATTGTCCATTTATACTTCTTTTGAGAAGTATCTATTGACTTCAGTTGTCTGCTTTTTTTTCTTGGGTCTTTTATTTGAGGAGGTCTAATTTTTTGGGTTCTTTATATATTCTAGATATGAATCCTCTTCCTGATGTTTTGCTGGCTAAACTGGCTCCCATTCTGCAGGCTGTCTGTTCACTTTGTTGGTCATTTCCTTTGATATGCTCAGAACAATCCTCTTCCCTCATCATCTCAAGTGATGGCATTACTGGTGCGGTCCATCAGCCCTGGCTTATTTATCTTTCATAATGACTTGTAACCTACATGCTGGTTATGATAGCTAGATATCTACTACAAACAGTTTTTTTTTTTTTTTTTTTTTTTTTTTTGAGACAGGGTCTCACTGTGCAGTTGAGGCTGGCCTTCAGCTCACTTTTGTAGCCCAGGCTGGTCTCAAACTCACAAAAATCCTCCTGCCTCAGCCTCCCAAGTGCTGGGATTACAGGCGTGAGCCACCACACCCGGCTAACAGTTTTTTTTTTTAATAGGCATTTTCTCTTTTTTACTGATGGCCTCTAGAGATGATTAAGGTTTTTAATTATAATGAAGTCCACTTGGTCAATTTTTGTTTTATGATTGATGCATATCAAAGAATGTTTGATTATTTACACAGTCTTAAAGATATGCTCTGAAATTTTCTTCTGGATTTTAGGTGTTTTGTTTTTTTAACATTTCTTAGAGATGATCAATTTAGAATTGGCTTTTGTGCAGCATGTGAAGCTAGAGCTCAATAGTTAAGTTCTGCATATGGATATCTAGTGAATCCAGAGTTACTTATTCTCAAATCTGTAGTTTCCCTAGTGCATTTATAGCATTGGCACCACTGCTGTAATCCAAGTGACAGCTTTCATTTGCCTTGGCACTCAATTCTATTTCATTATGTCAATATTTAATTAATGTAGCTTATAAGGAGAGTTAATGTTTAAGAATGCTTAGCTATTCTAAGTGATTTGCATTTCTATGTAAGCTTTAAGATCAGCTTGGAATTTTCACAAAACTTGTTTGTTTTTTGGTTAAGATTACATTTCTCCTACTAATCAAGAATTATTAACATCTTTCCATATTGAAATTTCCAGCCAATAATCAAAGCATAAACTTCAGTTTATTTAGTGCTGCTTTATTTCAGCAATACTTTATGGTTTCCACATAGAAATGGAAAAGATACCAATAGATTTGCTTCAGAGTATCTACTATTTCTGATGCTGTTGCACATTCTGATGTAATTTTTGGTAGTACACAGACATAGAATTGATTATTACAAATCTTATAACTATAAGAGCTGGTCAAATAGCTCAGCAGATTAAAGTGCCTGCAAGTAGATGCAGGGGCCAGAGGTTTGATCTCTAGGCCTGCTGTACTGGCCTGACCCCTGCCCCCAATGTACTCTAAGACAGCAATTGAGCCTGGGTGTGGTGGCTGAACCTGTAATCCCAGCTCTTGGGAGGATATAAATGGGCAGATAACTATGAGTCCAATGTAGTAGTGAGACCCTGAATACCCTGTAGGCCTTTCCCTAAAATACAAATAAATAAATGAATAAACAAATAAATACACAAATTTTATAACTATATACCATGTTAAAATCAATTATTGATCCTAATAGTTTGTCTGGGAATTACTATGCACTTTCTGTCTGTGAAGTCATGCTTTCTTTGAATAATTTAGACTTACTTATTTCTAATCTTTGTACCTTGTGCTTCTTTTTGGATTTCCAATATGATGTTAAATAAAACCGGTGAAAAATATATTATACTTTCATTTTAACTGCTTTTTCTCTCCATTGTGTTTGGGGAATTTTTGCAAGATACCTACTGTCATAGTAAGTAAATTTCCTCCTATTTCCATTTTTGCTTATAATATCTCTTTTTTTGGTACATGTTGACACTCTAGACTGATTACCTCCCTTGTGTTGCACTGTTATATGTGTAACATGTCTTAAGTCTTTTTTCATTCCCTTTTCTCTCCCTTTCCTTCTCTGTTCTCGGGTACAAAGAAGTTAGTTATTTAGGCCTTCACATTTATGTTCATAAAGAGATTGGTTTGCAATTCTTTTCTTTTTCATGTATCTGCAAAGGTTACACTAGTAGCATTTTATCTTGCTCTGTTTTCTTGAACAGGTTGCATCCGATTAGTGCTATGTCTTCTTACATATAAAAAGAATGCACCAGTGGATTCATCTAGGCCTGCAGGGTTTTAGCGTTCTGTTTTATATTGAAGTGGTCGGGGCTGGAGAGATAGCTCAGTGGACTAAGTGCTGCTTAGGCAAGAGCAAGCACCAGGGTTTGATCCATGGCACCACATGCCATGCCAGCTCCAGCCCTGGGCACTCTGAGCTGGTGACCAAATCCAGGCATGGTGTCATGTGTCTGTAATCCCAGAACTAGGGAGGCTGAAAACAGGAGGATCACTATGAGTTTAAGCTGTGTAGTAAAACCCTGCGCATGAGCGTGTGCGTGCACCCACACACACACAAAACAAAACAAATTTATAAGCTTAAAGAGAAAAGAAATGATCATAAAAGCCTCCTGTGTTTGGAAGGTGTCTGGATGACGAGGCTGCTGCACTGATTGTGGAGGGGTGCTGTTAGGAGGTGGGCCTTGGTTAGGGGTGTGTCACCGGGCAGCCCCTAAAAGGGCATCTCTTCATTCCCATCTTCTCCATTCTACCTCTGCTGTCTCCCCTCTAGAGTGGAAGTAGCCTCCTTCTGGGCAAGCCCTGCTCCCACACAGTTCCTGTACTGAGCTGCCAGGCCAAGTGTCAGGAACTGAAGCTTCTGAAATTGAGCAAGAATGAATTTCTCCTCCTTCAAGTAATGGGTGTCAAAGACTGCATGTCAGTAATGAGGTAATTGACCAACATTGGTGGGACATTTTACACTTGATCTTAGCCAAAATGGTGGAGAAACGATGTGCAGAACACTTTAAAACAGATAGAATTTCTTTAATTCTCATGACTGTTTAGAGTTTTTCTATTTCTTCCTTTTTAATTGTTTTTTAGAAAATTATTTATTTGTTACAAGGTCTCACTTAGAAGCTCAGACTCGTAGTTGTCTCCCATCTCAGCCTCCCCAGCCCTGGAATTACAGCTGTGTGCCATCGCACCGGGATTTCGTGGCTGACAATGAACAACTGGGGTTCCAGGGCCAGCATGGCATGTGGTCCCAGGGACTGAACCCACTCCTTGTGCTTACCAGGCAGGACTTAGACCACCAAGCTCTCTTCCCAGCCCTGTATTGTTTTTTCCTTAAAGCAGTTCTTAAAATTCTTTTCCATAATTTTCTTCATTTACGTTTTCAAATTTATTGTCATAAAGTTGTCCACACTTCTGCAGCTATCTCTTGCCACAGTAGTTCTGCAGATTGAGCTATCCTAGAATTTAGTGGTTTAAAACACGAAGTGTCTGCTTAGATCACAAATCTGCAGGTCAGTGATGCGGACAGGGCTCAGCCGGGCATTTTTTTCTCTCTTGGGTTTGACTCCATCACAAGACTAAGAGTCTTCTCATGTTTCTTGTAAGTTTGAAACTTTCAAAAGACAGTGGTCATTTATTTCTAGAATGTCAGTCTAAGTTTATCTAATATTTTCTTGTTCGTAAGTTTTTTTCAAGTTTGGGGCAAGGATACTTTGCCCTTGTCAGTATATCCTACCAAGGAGTTCATGATGTTGGTATGATTTACTGCCATTGATGTCATTAGCCACTTCACTAATGTGGTATCTTCCAGTTTATTTGCTGTGAAGCTATTCTTATCTCCATTGTAATCAATAAACACCTTCAAGGAGATACTTTAATGCTGTACAAGTAATCTATCTCCTCAAATTTTTGCCTAGAAATCCCTGTGTTGTATGCTTAATAGTATGTTTCTATTTTCAACAATATTAATGGTAATTATTCTATATTGAATTAGCTGTCCCTTTTCCCCAACATGTTTACACAATCATTATTTGTAACACTATAGATTTGTGGATATGTGTTTATCTCATGGGTGATAGTCCAATACTACCATTGTTCACTTAGTCATTCAGTTCATTTCAACTCTGGTCAAGGGAGGGTCCTTTAAGTTGATTCTTATCTCTTTTTTAACAGATCTTATTCAAATGTGCAAGGTTGACCTGTCTTTTCCCTGACCTACCTCTGAAATCAACCACTTCTTTAGGGATCTCTGGATCCTCTAGTGGGAGAAAAGTACTTAGAAACCAAGATCTGAGTATTAGACTGGCTTCATGCTTCTAGGTTCTCTCAAGAAATGAGATAAGAAATATATCTATACATATATATTATGCACACACAAACATCCATTATATTTTTTTCTTATGCTTATGCCCTAAAAACTTAAATTCACACAAAAACCTTAGATTCCACGGGGCTCATTTTAACTTCCCACTTTTTTTGTTTCTTACTTCTCTTTATAATAGTGAAAAATTTGCTTTTTTTTTTTTTTTTTTGGTCTTTTTGAGACAGGGTCTCAGTGCGCAGTTCAGGCTGGCCTTGAGCTCATTTTTGTAGCCCAGGTTGGTCTCGAACTCGCACCGATTCTCCTGCCTCAGCCTCCCGAGTGCTGGGATTACAGGCTTGCACCACCACGCCTGGAAAAAATTTGCTTTTCATTACCCATAAAATATTTTCTTATTTAGTCAGTCCGAATATATACATACACAAATTTTGGAATTGTTAAAATGCAACTCTTTGGGAAACAAAGTTACTAGCTTAGGTGTAGCATTTGCATAGACTTCTGCTGATCTTTAACTTAACAAGATCTAGATAAAATCTTTTCAAAAGCCATTTAAGTTAGCTCTTCCTCACTTCCTTCATGAGATTGTTACTCATTTGTAATAGGCAAGTGATATTGTTTTCTTATTCCCTGTATATTCTTTCTCTTTCTCAAGAATTTAAAACCAAGCAAAATAGTAACTCAAATGTTGTTATTTAAGTAAAGAGAATAGTTTAGGGTTGGTATATAGTACCAACAAGATGAAATGAATATGTTTCACAGCGATTTTTTGGAGCAGAGATTTCTCACTACCTTTCATATAAAGGCAAAATAAAACTAAACCATGACATTTGGTTAGGATGAGAGGGGTGCCTTTTGGTTATACCAGCTTAGCTTTTATTAACTCCATATACCATTTCATTGAAACTGATGCCATGCATGTTTTTCTGAAAATATGTTGAGCTTCTCAGGATCAGATTCACAGAATAGAGATAGACATGGAGGAGGCAGCTACTCATGCATTCATGAATAGCAAACTGAGAATCAATGAATGAATTATCATAACAATAACACAGACAAAATGTTTTCTTATCATGCTTTATGATCTCCAATTAGAATATTTTTCCACTATAAACTTTA
>PVJA010006775.1:22411-71704 GCA_004027025.1 Myocastor coypus
TCTCACTATGCAGTTCAGGCTAGCCTTGAGCTCACTTTTGTAGCTCAGGCTGGTCTCAAACTCACACCGATCCTCCTGTCTCAGCCTCCCGAGTGCTGGGATTACAGGCGTGCGCCACCACGCCCGGCAGGTGAGTCATTTTTCAAGAGCCATTCAGTGAGAAGGAAAGAATGAAAGAAAGAAGTAGGAGGAGTATGCAGATAAAGCCAGAGAACATGATACATGCACTACATAAAGAGACTAGTTTATGCTCTCCCTTAGAGATCATAAAGCTTTCCCATGTGACCCCTTTCTGCAGATGTATAATACACCCATGTGGGGGTTCAGTGATAGGAGAGTTGCACTTCATCTAAAAGCCCTTCCAGTTTTTGACAAAGTTTCTGTGAACTTTATGCTCACTCAAACTTTCATCTCTTAGGTAGGCACCTCCCTAACACATGTAGGAAAAGCGCCAGAGGAAATAGAGGGGCAAATTTTCTGTAAGGTTTAACTTACAGGGCTCTATATTTTCCAGTGCTCTTTTTGTCATATGAACCGTATGCCTTAGGTAGCCAAACCATGGGAGAGCTAAGGGGTCCCTCAGTAAGTTTTCTCCTTAGTCCATCAACCAGAGTAGGTAGTAGATCAGGATACCATTCATTTCTCCAGGGAAATTAGCCTGGGGTTCCCCCAACTAAGCATGAATAACAGGGATCAGATTTTCCTGTACAGTCAACCCTTTGTGGATGTGGGTCATGCTTGCATGGATTCACCTGAATGTGGTTCAAAACTATAAAATGCAATGAACATGCACATGTACATGAACTTGTATATTTTTACATTAATATTTCCTAAAGAATACAGGATAGCAAGTGTTTGCATAGTCTTTACATTACTAAGTATTGTAAGTAATCCTGAGATAATTTAAAGAGTATGAGAGTTGTTTGCAGGTTATATGTAAATATATGAATTTTCTATAAGGGTCCTCAACATCCATAGGTTTTGGTACAGGGAGTTGGCCTAGAGTCAACCCATCACAGATATCAAGGAATGAGCAGTCTCCATCCATTTTCTGGCTGCTTGTAAAAGCTATCTTTACAGTTGTCTCCTCTTCCTAGAAGGCTTAGCCTTTTAACCTTTTGCAATATACAAAAGGGATAAGCCTTCATAGCCATTATGAGTTTTATCTAGGAATACATGGTTGGCTCAATATTTAAAACCCCATGTAACTCATAATGCTGTTAAAAGAAAGGAGAATGCCCTGTCATGATCCCAACAGCTTCAGGAAGAAGTATTAGAATAAACCTCTATTCTAGACAAAGATTCTTAGCAAACTCAAAACTGAAAAAACTTTTTAAAATCTGGTAGAGAATCTTAAAAAAAAAAAATCTACCTTCATCTTCATGTGGAAAATTGCTTTTCCTGAACTGGCAAACCATGCCATAAAATAAGTGGTAGACTTCTAGGAAATGTAGAAGTGGAATCTCAGAGAAGGGCAGGCCCTTGAAGCATAGCTCTTAAAACAAATAGTTCATTCCCAGGAAGCCCTTGGTTTCAAGATACTTGTACCTTCTAACATGCCTGAAAAGGAGTATCCCTGATCATAACCAGAGAGCTGCGAAGTGGTTCTATCTCAGAGAGCCGAGAACACTCCTGTAGGACCCAACAGTGCTTTAGAAGTATGCAAATACCAATATGTAATTACTCAAAGTACTGATCCCTCCCCAACTTAAGAAATATTCTTGTTTATTCTGCTAGATTTCCTGACTCTTGTCTGCTCTGCAGACTAACAGAGTAAGGAGACCTCAGGTGACTGATAAGGCTCCATGCTGCAGTCTGGGCTGGAAGAAGAGGGAAGAGTGTCGAAGGCAGGAAGGACAGGAGAAGACATGGAAGAAACAGAGAGAGCCCAGAGGGCTGGTGGTGCTGGTCAGGAATGAGGAGGGGTTTGGTAACCAGCCACTGTGAGTGGAATAAGCAGGTGAGGGATGAGTGGCAGGAGCCTTGGAGAACTATGAAAGTATCTGTAATATTTTCTGAGGATTTCTGCAGCACTTCATTTTTTAATTCCCAGGTTGATTCAGGCTACGTATAGAAGATTCTCTAACTGGATTTTCTGTCAGTTAGTCACTTGAACATCCGATAGTCTTCTCTGGTAAATCTTAAAACTCTAATAATATAACAATCATAAATGATGTTGAAGAACTTTGATTATGAAGTCACCATTATCTACCCATTCTAGTGCTCATTTGAATTTTGATATATGTGCAGGTATAAAGTTTAAAAAATTATACTTATTTTCTCCTGATAAACCTTCCTTTTAATTCTTCATGGTTGATGACGGCCTAAATGGAGAATTTGTGGTTGCTGGAAGGTTGCCGAATGAAGAGGTTTTCCTGGCTTTCAGAACACAAAGAGGAGCATGCCATGAAAGGGTGCAGGAAGGGAGGAGTCCACAAGAGCCCAAGAAGTTGGGTGACCAGGGGCACCCAGCACAGGAGAAGGGACAGTGAGCTGCTCTTCACCTTCAATGACAGCGAAACTGCCTATTCTGTTTCAGGTTTTTCTCAATAATTGTACGTGGTGTTCCACTTTAGAACACGCAGGGAACACCATAGAGACACACTGCTTCCTGGCTCCAGCCAGGACTACTGAGAAATCGCCCCCTATCATTTTCTCACTTCTTGACTATTGATTTCCATTCTGCCTTCCTTTTCTTACATGATGTCTTGAGCCTGTACTTAATTTTTTTTTTTTACTTTTCTTCATTTTCTTCTTAATAAGCTATTGATTCTTTCTTTGGAACTCTAATCATGTTTTCTCCACTAAGTGGCATTTAAGTACATGTTACAAGCACTCTGAAACTTCTATAATTCTTTGTGAGATAATTTCTAAAGCTCTGTAAAATGTCATCTATCTATCTACCATCCATCTATCTATCTATCTACCTATCTATTATCTATCTATCCATCTATCTATCTATCTATCTATCTATCTATCTATCTATCTATCTATCTATTTAGCAGAACCAAGGATTCAACTCAGGCCCTTGTGCTTCCAAGCAAGTGCTTATCCTACTGAGCTAGTTCCCCAGCCCAAAATGTCCATTTACATAGGATCATATCTTCCATGTCCAGGGCTCTTTCTATGCACTGCGTCACGCACCACGCTCATGTGTGAGTTTTGTGTGTCCTATATTCTCTCTTTCTGCACCTTCAGATAAAATATAAAACTTCATTCATAGACATGGCATAATACATGCTAGGAACCACACTTAAGAGACTGGTCAATTTGAATGAGCCTATACTAGGGAAGCCCTAAGAAATAGCCTAAGGCATCTGTGCCACCACTGAATAGAATTTATTCAACATTCACTGCATAGAGAATGCTCAAATGATTTGTACTGCTTCTATGTAGTGACTTGTGAAATGGGCAGTCCACTGAGATCCCAGAGTTTATAGCAAAGGGGCTAAGACCTCACACACAGCCCGAGAAAGCTTCCAGTTTGCCCAGTCACCTTGTTATAGTTTGTATACATGAAGGCCTGGATAGATAGTGCTAAAGAGATGCAAAGGCATGTCTGCCATGGAGCCGACTCAGCACAGGCACAAAGGTAGCACTGAGACGCAACTTCGTTTGCCCATGTATCCATTGCTTCTCTAGGATGCCTTAGCTGATGGCCTGAAGCAAAAACAAAAAGTTGACTTTGCCAAAATTTCATTTGAACCACTGGGAAATCTGAATTGTTTATCTTTAAGGCAGCAGTTCCATTACCTGATAATGGAATATATATATTCCATATATACATATATATGTATATATTGTATATATCATAAGTATATGTATATATTATATGTATATATTGTTTGTATATGTATACATTGTATATATGTATATACACATATATATGTCAGCTGTAATAACTGACGTGTCTGTCCTTTGAGACCAGTATTAGTCACAAACAGAAACAGTAAACAATAGGTTAGATCCCTTAAAATCTTCTACCTTGTTCGCTTACCTAAAGTGTTTACACTTTATGTCATCCCTTAAAAGCTAGTTGGAGCCCAGTTATAGGGATATCAAGAGTTACTTTAAAATAAGAATAATTGAGAATGTCAAGTTTTGGTGGAGAGGAAAAATATTCAGGGATAAACAGAACAGAGAGTTCAACAATACATTGTCCTATGTGATATCACTTGATATCTGGAAGAGATTTCATTGCAGATGACAAAGGAGGAAGATGGGTGGGCTTTTTACTACCCTTATGTACATTAAGATAGCACAGGGGCTGAGGAGATAGCTCCGTGGCACAAGGGCCTGCCTGGCAGGTGCAAGGCTGTGCATTTGAACCCCAGTCCCACAAAAACAAACAAACAAAAAAAAACAAACAACAACAAGATAGTGGGCTATCCACATGGGAAAAATCAGATTGGACATCTACCTCACACTACTAGGGAAAATTTTCAGGGGAACAAAAATTAATACATAAAGTAAAAATTTCAAGGGTTTTAGGCATAAATAAAGAGAACATTCTCATTAATCTAGAGGAAGGAATAGCACCTATGCAGAGGACAAGCCAGGCATGGTGGTGCATGTCTGTTATCTTAGCACTTGAGAGACAGACAGCAGAACTGCCAAGAGTTTAAGGCCAGCCTGGACTATGCAGCAAGTTGGAGGCCACCCTGAAATACATAACAAGACTGTCTCAAAAAACCAATAATAATAATAGTAATAACAATAATGGTAATCACAATACTAATAGTAATGATAAAACAAGGCAAATGGATATATTTGAATGTCTCAAAGCTGGGACTTTCTGTTTACCAAAAACCACTGTGAAAAAAAAATGAAAATTACGTACAATGGGGTAAGATATTTGCACTCATACAATTAGCAAGACATTAGTGTCCAATGTTTATAATCCACTATTATAAATCAATAAGGAGGAAACCAGTAGAAATATGAAAATAGACAAAAGAAATAAATGTTTCACTGAAGGGTAAACATATATGTTGAATTACAGTGGGAAAACTTGTTTAATGTCATCAGTCATCAGAGAAATACAAATTAAAATTATAATAATGGACTTTGTCTTATGATAGCTTGCTTGATAAGCAACTGCTAATATACAGTATTGATGAAACTGTGGTTCACTAAGAACCTTCATGGCTTACTAGTGACTTTATAAATTGATCTGTCTACTATGGAGTACAATTTCAAACAACGTTTGGAAATCTTACAATGCTTTTTTTTTTTAAGAATTTATTTTATTTTATTTATTTATTTTTTTTTCTTGTTTCAGAACCTTTGTTTGTTTATTCACTCATTTTTATGGCCGGCTCAGCCCACCCCAAGGGCAGGGCTGGCGCAGCATGTGGTACTGGGGATTGAATCGTGGTCCCTAAAGCCACCCAAGCTTTCCCAAGTAGGCACTTTAGATCACTGAGCCATCCCGCCAGGCCCTTACAATGCTTTTTGCTGAAATATTTCCTGGACTTTTAGCCCCAACAATCTGCATAGGCTTGGGAGCCTCATGCATTCCCAAGCTGGCCATACCCAGACTCCTAAGATTCTTGGCTTTGCTTCCATCCTGCTGGCCTGGCAGGGACAGTTGAACAACAGACCCAGCATGTCACAGCCAGAGATTCAGCGCAGAGAGGTTGGGTAAACACTCCGATGTTTGGACCAAAGGGAATCCAAGGCGACTTGTCAATTATTTACTAATTTATTTAGTGAACTTTTAATGTAATTCTAAGAACATCTACTTCATCTAGCCCACACTCGGGCAGCTTCTTCATGAGAAGATATGTGATACACATTGCATTGACTGAATGGAATTTATAGTGCCAAGGTTCTATGACTTACTTAGAATATACTAACTTTTCAGTTGCGTAGTCCTATACTGAATTTTATACGTGGGTAATGATCAATTGGATAATTGGCTCCACTTCTTCCTGCTTCCTCATGTCACAAGCTTTGCCATGTGACAGTGCAGTTCTTCTGAGTAAAAGTGGAGTGGCATCTCTGCCCACCTTGATTTGGGGGTAGGTCAGTGGCTTACTTTGCTCAGCAGATATTAGCAGGTGTGATGCACATGTAGATATCATGTTTCAACTATGTGTGGACTCTTCCAAGGTTCGCAGTTGGTCTCAGAAAGACAAACACTCTGAAGAGCAAACCTGGTATGAACTTGCAACTTGGACCCAGACCCAAATGTGATCAGCCAAGCCACGTTAGCTAATATGCAGATGCACTCAGCAGAATACGTGCTTGTTACTAGCAACAGCTGAGTTTTTGCAACTGACACAGTGTTATTTTGACACCAGGTGACTGATACACTGGACTAAGAATGACTATAACCTTTCAAGGGACATTAAGTACCAAGGGGTTGCTCGTCAATAATGACAAGTTTTTAGCGCAAAATATCATCACCCCTTTTCATCTCCCTTAGGAGCCTGTAATTGCTGGGAGCTCTTAAGCAGAGCCTCTAAACTTGGCTGCCAGCTATGCTTCATGATAGCTGTTTAACTCTAGTCCAGTTACTGCTTTCAGCTTTAGTTTACTTATCTACTTACTGTGTTTATTTCTTGGAGATTCCTAGTACTTATTAACATATCAAAGTCACTGAGAATTTCTATGTTAAAAGGCTTTAAGCTTCTTGAGTCTGTTTTTTTCCAAGGTCATTTAATTTTCAAATCCTTTTATTTGTAGACAATCATTTAATATCTCAGAAGATCCACATCACTTGGGACATCTGGTGTAGGTCCACTGACTACTGGTTTTCAAAGATTGCACTGTGGTCAGCAACCTGGTCAGATGCCTTCCTTTGCAGGATTCTTGGCCAGATCCTAAGATATTTCCTCTGTCGAAACAATAAACTTTACAGCTTTTATCCCATTTTCTGTTTAACATGATACTGGTCAAGAAATCCTTACTCACTCCTCCAACTTTAAGCATTAAGTCTATAAATAAATCTGTAAGAGAACTTGACCCATTTAAAAGTGGGTTAATAGAAAAACGGTACAGTACTGCCCACACAATTGCCAAGTTTCTTTAACTTTTTCAGTGCTTCCAAAATCAAAACTTCATCACTGACTCTTGCCAGGGTATAAGATTTGCATTTTCAGTCTCTTGCTAAACATTTCTTTCTCTTTCTTTCTTTTTTTTAGCCAGCACTTGAAACTCTAAATGTCCAAAATTAAACCAATCACTGTGTGAAAGGATTCTTTCTCATTTCTTCAGTGCAGTCAAGGGCACCACCATTTTCACTGGGATCTCAGTCAGAAGTCTGAGGGTTATTGGTCCTTTCTTTTGGACAATTGTCCTTCTTGGCTGAAGCAGTTGCTAGTTCTCTCAGATTTTGCTACTGTCTTGGTCTTTATATTAGTCACATTTATCGTGATGTTCAAGATCAGGAATGGCAAACTTTCCATATAAAATTTAGGAGGATAGATGTTTTAGACTTAGGGGAGGGTTAAATGATTTCTTTCACAACCCTCATCTTCTCTGCTGGCAAGATAGCTCAATGAAAAAAGTGCCTGATTAGGCAAGCACAAGGACTGAGGTGCACTGAGCGGGCACCACATGCCACTTCAGCCCCACCCCTGGGGTACACTTAGCTGGCCACTAACACCAGGCGTGGTGTCTCATGCCTGTAATCCTAGTGCTGAGGAGGCTGAAAACAGGAGAATCCCAACAAATCCAAGCTTTACCAAATACAGAAGAAGAAGAAGAAGAAGAAGAAGGAGGAGGAGGAGGAGGAGAAGGGGGAGGAGGAGGAGGAAGAAGAGGAGGAGGAAAAACAAGAAAAGGAAGAACAAGAAGAGGAAGAACAGGAAGACGAAAAGAAGACAACTACAGGCAATATCTAAATGAAAGGCTATGACTGTGTTCCAATAAAACTTTATTTACAAAAGACAATCTAACAGATTTTGGGCAATGGCTGTAGCTTGTAAACCCTTGCTTCTTTATCTCCACACCTAAATTCTGCATTTGCAGGTGCTTAGATATACACATGTGCATTTTCTTGCTTTGTAATCTCCCAGATATTCCATACTAACAATATTATTTTACTTCATAGAGGAAGAAACAGAGGTTTGAGGTAAAGTCCCAAAATGACTTCTTTTGCCAGGAGATTCCACACTCTGCTCCCAGAAGTAACCTGAATTACTAGCTCCTCACTGATTCCAGTGTTCTGCATCTGTCTTCACACTCAGCCCCATAATATGATCACATTGTTTTCTCAGGAACAGCCTGCTGCCTGTGCCATCTCTGCTCAGACTCCAGTGGGTCATGATTACCCAGCAGGGTAATCTTCTGATCTAGTCTTTATGACCTTTCCCAGCAGAGACCCAGTTGTCTTTCCAACAAAAACTACCTGGCCATCTTGAATTTCTACTTACCACTTAAAACCTACTGAGCTTACCAATGAAGAATTTAAGGTCTCCCAGGCTGCCCTGGGCCATACTTTCTCCTGGAAAAAGTATCCGAGCCATACACAGTGATTATTAGGGTGCTTTGATCAAGGCCTGGGGATGGGAGGGGACAGGAACAAGGACAATAATAAACAGTAATTGAAGGAGAAGATTGTTTATTACCCTTCTCGCTCCTGTCCCCTCCATTCAGACCAGATATGTGAGCTGTGGAGCCCATGTGGTCTCTGCAAGCTTTTCTGAATGAGCCAATGGACAAAACTTTTACTGTGGTAGCAGTCAGCCAGTGGATATGGCTTCTATGGAGGGACAGAACTTTGGACGAGGTGAGTCCTTGTAGATGGAACAAGCCCTTAGAGGAGCTGACTGCTAAAAGTCGTGTGTCACCAGTGGCCTTGGACAGCTGGGGCAAGTCCTCCACAGAAAGGAGATAGTCACAGTGTTGTCTGCTACGTTGACCATATGTTGAATTTCCTTACATTCTCTCAAGTCAACATTTCTTATTCAGTTTACTAAAATGTGCCTTGTGTTACAGTTTGTAGATACTTATGTTTTCATAGTTCAATAGTTCTATTATCCTTTTTTGTGAGGTCCCTAAAGGATACAGGATGGAAAGAACATGGATTTCAGACTTAGCTGTACCTGGAATGAATGTTGCCTTTACACCTTACTGGCTGTGTGAAGCCTGGTCAAACCTTTAACCTCTTTCCTAATATAGAAAACCATAGTACCTACTTCACACAGTACTCATGATAATAGCAGGAAATTACAAATACTTGGCTCATAGAAGTCCTAGATAAATATTAGTTTCCTTCTTTTTAAGGGAAGAGACTCCCTTTGGTATCCCTATAAATAATAAGGCAGTTGATATCTGTTTGCTGAATTAAATCTGCCAGCTTTCAAAAATTTATTTCTGCTACTGATGTGAATTCCTCATGTGTAGAAGAATTATCCATGCTGGATGCAACGTAAAACTTCTGAAAAAGAAGCCCAAAAACACAGAGTGAGAGGCAGTGCTTGGGAGAGGGAAGGAAGTAAACGATCTTTTACAGTTTCTTTGTTTGCATGGGTTAGAGTGTCTACATATGCATGAGGCTATTGGGACCACTGGGTAAACGCTTCATGAATGTCTTGTTGAAGGTCTGTCCCTTAAAAGCCATCTGTCTTTAGAACCATAGGACAGCATCAGAGTCACAAAAAAATTAACCAAGGCCTTTGTTCTTACAGTTGGCAGTGCTAGTGACAGTTCTGGCCCTCTCCTTGACACTGTAATCTCTTTTGCAGCAAACAGCAGTAAATGTCAACTCTGAAAGCCACCCAGTTTGACAACAAGTGATTTAAGCACTAAGGGTGACAAGAAGACCATATTTTATTGAGCCATTCGGTTGGCTTTGAAGACTTATTTGCTGGTATTTTGTATCAGCAAAAGTGTATAGGCAAAAGTGCCTGCAGTAGCAGATGGGATGGGAGTTTATATATTTTAAAAATCTCAGCTTGTAACAAAGGCTAGGAAACTGGAGTTGAGGCTAGGAAACTGGAGTTGAGTTGAGTTATTACCTAAAAAAATAATTCTGGACCTTCTCATAGTCTGTATTTAGCTAAGCCTAAAGCTTATAGCTTAAGAGAATAATTTCATTGAAGTCCCTATTAGAAGCTAATCAGGATTTTAGATGCCATCAATAACTTTTCAAGAAAAATTACTCCTTGGTATTGGAAACAACTTCTTGTCACAGCTGAAAATTCATAATTTTAATGGAATAGCATTAACTTAATTTTTTAGCAAATAAAGACACAATGGTACTTTGCTTATCTCTGCTGTTGCCTTGATGGCAGGTCACTCATTCGTGATCTGTGATTGTGATGTGCCCAACTAGGGAGGTAGGGGACAAGTGAAATTTAGTCTATGCCCAGAAATCTAGCTCTGTCTTCATCTGCCACAAGGAGAGAGCCTTTTCTAAATCACTGACAAATATTTTTCATAATGCTATTTCTCTTTGTTATTCATCAGAGTAGAGAAAAACTCAAGAAAAAATAGACACCTATTGGGAGAAGGAGAGAAGGGATGTGATTGTCCCTTAAAAAGGCTAACAGACTGCTGTGCTGGCCTCGCCCTGGGGCACGCTGAGAGGGAGATTGAGACTGGGTGTGATGGTGCACACCTGTAATCCCAGAGCTTGGGAGGCTGAAAAACAGGAGAACCAAGCCAGGCGTGGTGGCACACACCTGTAATCCCAGCACTCGGGAGGCTGAGGCAGGAGGATTGGTGAGAGTTCGACACCAGCCTGGGCTACAAAACTGAACTCAAGGCCAGCCTAAACTGTACAGCGAGACCCTGTCTAAAAAAAAAAAAACCAGGAGAACCATTACAAGTCCAGTCCATGTAGTGAGGCCTTGTAGACCCTGTACTAAATACATTAAATAAATAAATAAATAAATAAATAAGGGCCAACCAAATAGCTCAGCTGATTGCACTGCCTGAAAGCAGGTGCAGGGGCCAGGTGGTCAAACCTAGTCAGGCCCCACCTCCAGAGTGCACTGAGATGGCAATTGAGACTGGGCATGGTGGTGCGTGCCTATAATCCTAGCTCTTGGGAGGCTGTAAATAGGTGGATCACTACTAATCTGATCTAGTAGTGAGATCCTGAACACCCTGTAGGCCCTTCCCTAAAAATACAAAAATAAATTAAATAAATAAGCAAATAAATAGGCTAACATATCACATATACACACATACGCAAATGGGTGCAAGCAAAATGGGAAATCTAAACAGGAGTAATGTATCAGTGTCAATAGTCTTATTGAGATATTGTCATTCAAGATTTTACAAAAAGGTACCTATTCTCAGGGCAGTGGTATGGAGGACAAGTTGGATCTCCATTATTTCCTACAACTTCATGTGACTCTACAGTTATTTCAAAATACCGAATATTTAAAAAATAGTAAAAATCAGATATCCATAACTTTACAGGCTACGCCTTTTCCAGGGTGGTTTACTTCTTCCATATGGCCAAGCCTCAGCTTTCTGGGCTAGTGGGAAAAGATGAATGGCTTACTCTGTTTCATGAATAATAGCAAGACTTGGCTAGGAGCAAAGAGAGACGATGCTCGATCGCTGTCTGTGTGCTTTACAACGACCTTATCGCAAAGATTTCTTCCAGTGACCTTTAAGAGAGAATATAAATATGGGTGTGCGTGCTTTAAGTAAGTCCCAAGAGGCAGGAGCCTGAGCTTACAAATCTTCAGAAGTGTTTTAACAGTCTGTCAGATTCAGTTGACAATGTTTTATCCATTATGGAAGCTATTTCCATAATGATAAAATTAATGGTTTAGAAGGAGATGGAGAAATTCTTTGACATCTAAGCACAAAAGTCATCCCAGGGGCTTCGCAAATAAATCAAACCCAGTGCTCCCTCTGTTAATGATGAAAAGCCATGCAAGATCATGCCTCGGCCCCAAAAACATCATTAGCAGGGAAGGAAATAATAATGAAAATACAGGGAAATGTTCCAAGATGTCAGATAAAAGGCTGTGCAGCTTAAAAATTTTAAATACTAAGGAAAATGCAGGCAAACATCACAGGAAGCGCCGTCTGCACTGGGGGTACGGCAGGAATTTTCCTTTCTTCAGTTGGAACGATGACTCCAGAGAAAGACACCTCTAGATGGGGACAATGCAGAAGACAGTGGCCTTGTTCTATTTCTTCTCTTCTTCACAACTCAACACTCAGCCTCCCATTTGTTTTCAAGGAGAAATAAAGTCAAAGGACATAGACCATGGGCATCTTAACAGTACGGTAAGGTCCCAGATTCCAGATACTGTTGCCACAGTCCTTTTCCTTTTTCACTTCTTCTTTTTGGCCACAACTATTTCTTTCAGATTTGCCTAGCAATTTTTCATTAGTACTGCAGAAAACTTAAGGATGAACGCCTTTACCCCCTACATAGCTTTAAAGTCAAATAATAAATAGGATTTAAATTAAGTCTGAGGCAAAATACCATTTTAAAGATTTCTCAGGTTATTTCAGAAAGAGATGACATGCCTCACAGGGACAGTGTTAAGTGCCCTTGTGCTTTTGTAGTAAGATGGGCAATTACACTTATTACTGTCAGTGCTTCAGTGAACCTACCCAGTGGCTTCTCTGAGAGCTCTTCAGTGTAAAACTTCATGAGGCTGAGCTGACGCCAGTACGATGCAAAAGGTCAGTAATTTTCTTCCCCATCAGCAGCTTCAGAACTACAGAAAATTGAAATTTTAATTCAACTGGTTGCTTCAGGATCATCTAGGGTTCTGCTCATCTTTGGCAGAACAAGATCAGTAAGGCTATTTGCTTGAAAGAATTTTGTCCTTTTGGAGCTGTTGGTCAGTGATCATTTTTATTTGTGCCATAGAGTTTTTCCTTCGTGTTGAAACCTGGACATCCTGGAACAAGGTCTTTGAGGACAGAGACCATCCGCCTCCTCCCGCAGGAGCCTCTTCTAGCATCTGCTCGAGCCCGCCTGCATCTCCCCAACGTGGCTGTGCTTCTCTGTCCTGCTCTGCTCTCCTGCCCTGACCACTCACCACGAACCGCTCCACTACAGTGGACTCTGGTGGTTCTTTGGACCTCGGGTTGGTATCTAAGGTCACCAGCCTTGCTTTCATGGCTCTTCGGGCCTGCTCCTGTGTAGTTCCACAGTCACCCTCACCTCTGGTCTTTCTGGTCCCCATCAGCTCCCAATCTTCATGATAGTTCTTGTCACATCCACATAAAAGACTGTTGAGCTCCTCAGCCAACTCATCTGCCATGGCGTGGTGCTCATAGCACTGGCATCTCTCTTGGTAGCTCTCCTGGGTGGCAGCTTTACCTCTGTTGGTGAGCTACTGCCAATCAGCTCCTACCTCTCTTACAATGTTTGTGGTGACAGGAACTGCTCCTTTTTATTGCTTTTCCATTTAATTTTCAGCACCTATCATTGTTCCTGGTACATAGTGGTTACCCAGTAAATGTTTGCTGTGTGGATATATAAATGCATAGTGTACAAATACGTATTGCCTATCATGCTTGGAGTCAGGATTAGGGGAAAGAATGACTGGAAGGCTGCTCAGGAACAGTGGAGTGACATAGTGACCACAGGGAAGACCTAAACATCTCACAAAAGCACAGAAGGATGGTGCAGGTATTTGAAAGATACGTAAATTGTGCAGTGCAATCTGAGCCATGTAAGAGTTAGGGTTAGATGCAGGGAAAATGTCTCAGATCATTCACTAAAACAATTCTGGAGCTCCTACCAGGAGCTGTGGTAGAGCTCACAAAAGTAGGAGTCATTGTCCTTTATTAATGTACTCACATGCTGTTGAAGTTTACCTAATTATTACAATAAAGAGAAGCAACATTGCCTTCCTTTAAGCTTAAATAGGACAGAAAAAATTATTTTAAACTCTTTAGGGCTATTATGAGATCTTTTTAATAAGAAGTAACTGTTAAAGTACAGATAAGAACTTAGATTCTAGATACATTCAGGATGCAGGAGCATCCTCCCAGCGCTTTCTGCTAACACTGGTCTGTATCCCTTGGTTAATGACGATTGTTAAAGTGGTGGTAGAAAGGGCCTCTTTGACATTTCTTTGTTCAACCTAATAGTTGGTTATTTTAATAATAGTTTTTGTTACACAACTAACCAATCATCCAGTCGATATTGGTTATTCCTAGGTAAGTGATGCCTGATACTATCACCTGTTCCTTTGCTCATGTATCTAATTTGTCCTTTTGACAATATAGATTTTGGAAAGTAAGGACCTTTACTAGATTCTTTATTGCTGTTTAATTCAAGACAATGATGGATATCAATTTTCACATGTGCTCTTTCTCACAAAGAACAAATACAGAGAAAAAAGGGTGCCCTGATTTTAATAACAAAGGTTCTACTTCTATGCATTCAGACTTGATGGCTTGCCTTAGTCAGCTTTCCACTATTGTGACAAAATACCTGAGGAAGTCAACTTCAAGAAAGGTTTATTTGGGTTCATAGTTTCACAAGCTTCAGTCCATGTTGTTCGTTCCTGTTGCTTTAGGACTCCAGCGGGACAGTAAGTCATGGTGGGAGGGTGCGTGGGACGGGAGAGAGAGGGAGAGGGAGGGAAAGTAAAGTGCCAGCACCCTTTCAAGGGCGTGTGGTATGCCTCAGTGACCTAAGCTGATTAAAAGCATCCTGCCTCCTAGCAGTTCCTCCTCCCTGCCAACCCTCACAGCAGGCTGGTGATCAAAAGACTTCCCAAACAGTGGACTGGGGAGATGTATCAGCAGCCAGCCTGGCAAGTGTGAGGACCTGGCAAGTGTGAGGCCCTTGGTGGGAGCCCCAGTACAGCATGCCTTGCTGGCCCCAGAACCCTAGGCACACTGTGCCTGCTGTCAAAACTGGGCATGGTGGCATGCATCTGTACCCCCAGTGCTGAGGAGGATGAGACAGGAGGATCACTATGAGTATGAGCTGTGTAGCTAGACCCTGTACCTAATTAATTAATTTTAAAAAAGGTCCCAAATAGCGTTGCTTTGCTAAATTAATGAGTATGCATTAAAATTAAGACACCGATGGGTGACCTTTGAGGACATTTCCTCGTTTCTGTCTGTGCTTTCCTATTGGTGTCCTAGTTTCCTTTGGGGGAATTATAACTCTCAAGGGAAGCCTCCTACCCCATCTGTGGTGTAGGAACCCTTTTGGCTTAAGTTTTCCAGATGAGGTTTCTTTAGCTTTTAACCACGAATTCTAACTGATATATACTTTACAAAGAAAATAAATAAACAGGGACCAGAATATTAATGACAATTAACCTGAGGATAAAAATTAAAAGTCAGTTCTGGTCTATATTCCAAGTTGATTCAGTGAAAATAGGACTTTTCATTTAGAGAAAAATCTTCCTTTAAATATATTCCTAACAGCCGGGCGTGATGGCTCACGCCTGTAATCCCAGCACTTGGGAGGCTGAGGCAGGAGGATCGGTGCGAGTTCGAGACCAGCCTGGGCTACAAAAGTGAGCTCAAGGCCAGCCTCAACTGCATATCGAGACCCTGTCTCAAAAAGACCAAAAAATAAATAAATAAATAAATAAATAAATAAATAAATAAATAAAAATAAAAATAAAAATAAAATAAAATAAAATAAATATCTTCCTAATAGAAAATTGTTGTATCTATGATGTATTCCTTAGGGTTTTTCACCTCTAAGTAGAAAAAAAAGTACATGGAAATGTCAACAGAGATGCTGGAAATAAATGGGTTAATGTTTGTCCTTTGCCTAAGTGTCTAGGATGGAAAGTGCTTTTTAGGACAGCAGATGATTATTACTGCCTGTTCACTGGAGCATGGAACAGAAAAAAAAAAAAAAATCAATAGTCACTAACTTCTCTGATCAATTGAGTTTCTACATCTTTGTGTAGCCTGAATAATTTCCCTTTTTAAAATTAGGAGTTGTGAACAAAGGATTAGCATAATGCAAGGTGCTCCTAATGTTTATGAAGACCGCTTCCTGCTCCTCCTCACTCTTGGTCCATTAGAACCCTGTACCGCAGCCTCTCACTGCTGTTTCTGTGGCTCTATCTTACAGCATCAAATTCCATAATAGCGCCAAATGACCTGGACCCAGGCAGGTCCAGGAGCTGCTGCTCCCCTACACCGCTTCAGGCACGCTCATTTTTCTGCATCTTCCCTATCAGTTTCTGAGATGGTGAACCATTTACTCTGCATTTTATCCACTCTGAACCCATAGGATTTTAGCTAGAAATGCTTAACTTCCAAATGATTTGGTTTTGCGGTGCTGTCATACTTTGACAGGGCTAGAATGCCTACAAGAGGTGGCAGCAAGAATTAAACAAGATGACTAGCCAGGCATGGGGGGAGTAGACTGGGTTTTTATTTCTAGACATGACTTTGCACCTTTCTTTGAAGCTGATGAGTTTCTCATATGGAAATAATTTTGAGGCATCGTGCAGCACTTTATGCAGTGCAACCATTCAGGTGTTTAAACTTCAGCCAGTGCTGTCCAACAGAACTTTCTACTGTGGAGCAATTCGTATCGGCATTGCCTGTGCATCTAATGGGCACTTGACAGGTAGCCAGGGGGACTGAGAAACTGAATGGTTTTTTTGTTTGTTTGTTTTGTTTTTTGTGTTTTTTTTTTGTTTTGTTTTGTTTTTTGTGTTTTTTTTTTTTTTTTTTTTTTTTTTTTTTTTTTTTTTTTTTTTTTTTTTTTTTTTTTTTTTTTTTTTTTTTTTTTTTTTTTTTTTTTTTGCTTTTTTACCATGCAAGTACAGAGAACTCCCATCTACCAGGCTCTCTAAGGAGAATACCTTCCACGATAGTTTTGTTTGTCAGAACAAATTAAGGGAGAAATCAACCTTGGCACAGTATTACTAACTAACCAGCAGAGTTTAGTTAGGGCTCTCCAGGTTTTGCACTGGTGCTGCTTGCTGTTTTAAGATCCAATCCAGGATCCCCGCTGCATGGTGTCATCATGTTTCCTGAGGCATCAAGACCTGAGTTAACTTTTTTTCAGGGGTAGTGAATGTTGAAGCTCATGTAGCTCTGGTCACCATCTCCTCAAGGAACTGAGCTCCTTTCTCTCTTGAGCTGCTTCTATAGCTCACAATTAAGCAGTCATCAAACAAATCTCATAGCTGGATATAGTGACATATACCTATAATCTCAGCTACTCAAACATCTGCACTGAGCTACATGCCCAGCCTTATTTATTTATTTTTGTTTGTTTGCTTACTTAACTTTTGAGACAGGGTCTTTCTAAGTCACTACATTGCCCAAGGCTGGGTGGGGAACTTAATCCTCCTGCTTCAGCCTCACAGAGCACTGAGATCACAGGCTTGTGCCATCATGCCCAGCTCAGACCTCAGTATTTATTTATTTGTTTATGTATTTATGTATGTATGTGCTTATTTATTCATTTCAGAACTGGGAATTGAACTCAAACTCTTCTGCTTTCCAAGCAAGCACTTATGCTACTGAGCTATCTCCTCAGCCTTGACCTCAGTATTTAATTGGATTTAATTTGAATGTCAATAGCCACATGGTGCTAGCAGCTCCTGTGTGACCATGAATGGCAAGGCTGTGGGGAGCACAAACACATCTGCGTGGTTGGCCACCTTTAACTCCGACGACAGCCCTGAAAAGAGGCAGTGCTACTTCCGAGGTACAGAAGAGGAAAGTGGCTCCCAGCCAGGCTGTGGCTTCCATTCTTCCGATCACTAGAGAGAGGGAGAGCATCTGAAAGCTTCCAGGGTTTTCTGACCCCGGGGCTTTATGCATTTTCCACCCTCCTGGTGACACGTGTGACTTAAAACTCACAAGAGATTCTGCTGTAACATTTATTACTAAGATATGTGGAAAAATCTATAAGTCTGAAGACGTCTTTTAAATAGCTAGCAGCCCTTTGGAGTGGAAAAGGTCTCCTTATCTGGGAGGGAAGGGTGGCTCCGCCTCTTACAGGCCTCTGGATCAATGCCGGAGCCGCGGCCCCAGCCTCAGGACCTCTTCTGTATTTACACTCTTTCCCCAAGTGATCTCATTCAGTTCTGGGCTTTAAATAACATTTATGCACTTATGGGTCCCAAATTTATATCTCAAGGCCTAGCCCTGCCCTGCAACCCCACCTGCTTCCCTGCTGCAGTCACGTGAGTACCCACTATGCACCTCGAATTTGCAGCTCTCCGGCTTTGATTTTTATGGCATACTGCTATGATTATATATGCATATATAATATATGGGTTATATTAAGGTAATTAGCATTTCTTTGTGCTGGAAACTTTTAAGTTCCTCTCTCTTCATTTTGTTGGAAATATGATAAATTGTCCAACTTTGATTCTTGATATTGTTACCTCAGTGAATGAGGCAATTGCTATCCAGTTACTCAAGCTGAAAACCGAGAAGTTATTCTCCATTTTTTTTCTTCCTTGCAATATTAAACTACATCTGCAGATGCTGCTTCTCCAGAAAGCTCATGTAGCTCTGGTCACCATCTCCTCTAGGAGCCAAGCTCCTTTCTCTCCTGAGCTGCTTCTACAACTTGCAATTAAGCAGTCACCAAACAAATCTCATAGCTGGATATAGTGACATATACCAGTATCTCAGCTACTCAAGACCTAGGATAATAGGAGAAGGAGAGAGGGAGGGTGAGAGAGAGAGAGAGAGAGAGAGAGAGAGAGAGAGAGACAGACAGACAGACAGACAGAGACAGAGACAGACAAAGAAAGGGAGAAGAGACAGGGAGGCAGGAAGGAAGAGCAGAGAGAGGAAGAGAGGGATGGAGGAAAGAAGGAAGGAAGGAAGGAAGAAAGGAAGGAAGGAGGAGAGGAAGGAGGAAAAGAAAGAAGGAAGGGAAGGAGAAAAAGAGGGAGGGAGAGAGGGAGGAAGGAGCTCAGCGGTAGAGTGCTTACCTCACATGTCCTGAGTTCAGTCCACAGTAACCGCTTCCCTGCAAAAAGAGAAGAAAAAAATTTATCACTCCCTACCCTAAAATCATTCACTGTTTCCCACTGTCTTTAAATAAAAACCAAGCACTTTGTGATGCTTTTCAGAGGCCCTAAGTTATCTTAATGTACTTCTCTGACTCCATTCTCCTTTTGCCTCACATACCAGCATTCAGGCCCATTCAGACATCTGTGGAATGGAAGACAAACACCTCCCACAATAAAAACTCACCACCCCCTTATCTTGCAACTGAGATTCCTGCTGCTCGGATGTTTTGCCTCTTGATTTTTATATGGCTATTTTCTGATACTAATGTCCCAACTTACCTCTCGCTCATCCTGGAAACCTCCCCTGACTGCCCACACACCTTTTTCCACATCACCTGATTACTGTCTTAGGAGCATCCACCTGCCTCTGAAATGATCTCATTCAATCTTGTTTTCTCGAGTTACTTCACCCAAATGTTAGTTCCATGCGAGTTGGGTCTTCATCTCAATTGGGCAAAAGGCTTCTAGAGCCTGTGAGTGTATGGCCCATGGTAGATGTCCAGTAAATACAGTAGAGCAAATGAATGAAAGAGAGGCCACCTACTAGTACCTGCATACTGGCCATGGAAATTCATTCCTGTTATCTGATGGGGGTTTTTTTTGGTGGCACTCCAGGGTGCTGCTGGTAGGTCCTTCGGCTCTACCTCTCTGATAAGATTTAAAAAGTACTCATCCACAGTTCTCTGGGCTTTGCAGTCACAGAGATAACATTGCAATGGAAGTCAAAGGCCCAGTCAGAGATAGATGAGGCTAGGTGAAGCTGCAGGGGTAAATACCCTTTGAACTTTAGTGATTCAATACGAAGGAGGTTTTCACTCCTGCAAACTCCATTGCAGCCTGGTTCATCCTCTAGGACACCTTTTCTTCATGTGGCAGCTCAGTAGGGAAGACAGTTTCTAATGCTGTCACAAAACTGGTGTCACAGCCCGGGAGGAGGGAGCTGGCAGTTCTCAGCCCAGCTTCTAAATGCTTGGGTCCAGCAATGGCCAGTATTATTTATCTCTACGCCCTGTGTGGTCAGCTTTTGTCACTGGTGCACAGCACCTGGCACTCAGGCCTTAAGGGAGAAAGGTTAGATTTGCCTCTCAGTTTCACGGCATCTGTCAGTGGTTGTCTGGCTCCAAGGCAGGAGGAAGCTGCTCACCTCACAACAGCCCGCTGAGAATGGAGCATCACCAGGGAGGAGTGGACGGGCCAGGAACTGTTCATCTGCCGTGGTCACGCCTCTGTGACCCAACTCAATTTGACATATTTAAGCTTAACCACCACACAGCCCACAAATCAGAACTAGCCACAGGACCCTGATGAGTGACAAGGTGACTTGCGTATGTGGCAATAAGTGAAAATTTGGTGTGTAGAAAACGGTTCTGCAGCAAGATATCTTTGTGCAAATGTAAGACAACTAATACCTCTCCAAAGTTAGAATCCCAAGCTCCACCTAATCATTGCTTCCAATTTGGAGTGCAGGTTGTCTGTATGTAGTGTCTCTATCAGGATAAGATGGAGCTCATGATCCAGGGACTGATGACCTGAAAGGACAGATCAGCTTTGGCTCCATTCATACCCCAGACATATCAGCAGAACAGGGGAAGGGCAACCACAGACATCTTCTGAACGAGAGAAGGCTGTGAAAGACGCAGCTATGTCCGGTCACTAACCAGGTCCAGGTTTGTCCAGCTCTGATGGTTCTTCATTACTTCTCATGATCAAATATGAAGGGAGTGTTACAAAACTCATCCTCCAGAGTGTGCCATCGCTTTCTTAGTCCATTTTCTTTCTATGTGTCAAATATTGGGACTCAGGGTAATCTTCATCTCTAGTTGCCTTTTTGAACCAAAAGCAGTTTCCTTACATATCCTGCTCCAGTCAATTCCATGAGCCGAGCCAGTGTTCTCAGTCAGCCCAATTCTTACATAAAAATAATCTGGTATTTATTTCCTGGCTTTCTTACTCCATGGTCCTCAATGACACAGCTTAATGGCGCTGTCTGCTTTGGTGGTGATACTACTCCTTTCACAGGATCTGCCATGAATCTTTCCATCCAATAGGAAAGCTTTATTGAGTATTGTGTTATCAGTCTGATATTTGTCCTGAGTTGCTTGTGACCTTTAATATTCAAATGCTTACTCACCACTAAGGATCAAAAAGTGGTCCTTCAGTCAGCTCTCTCTCAAGGCTCAGAATATATTTTCTTTCATTTATTCTTGTATAAACAAAATTTATTTGCCGGGCCGGGCGTGGTGGCTCACGCCTGTAATCCCAGCACTCGGGAAGCTGAGGCAGGAGGATCGGTGTGAGTTCGAGACCAGCCTGGGCTACAAAAGTGAGCTCAAGGCCAGCCTCAACTGCATAGCGAGACCCTGTCTCAAAAAGACAAAAAAAAAAAAAAAAAAAAAAAAAAATTTATTTGCTATGTACAGGGTCTCACTACACAGCTTGGAATCATAGTGATCTTCCTGTCTCATTCTCCCCAGTGCAGGTGTAATCCCACTGTTGGTGTGGGGCTTAGCATGCCTGGCCCAATTTGAACCTGGGTTCTTGTACTTGCCAGGCATGTGCTTAGACTGCTGAGCTACCTCCCCAGCCCTCTTTCTTTTATTCCTGCAAAAGAACCATACCATTCTTGAGGTTTGTTCTGATAACAACACAACCTACACAGTCTGTATCAACCTTTTAGGAAGCCGAGGCTCCCTGCTCCTATGGTCTCCTAGAACAATGGTCTCAATGTTATGGAAGACAATAGACAGAATATCCTGGTACCGTTTTTCCAGAAGTCAACAATAATTTCCTCTCTGCCTACTGCCCACCTGCTGAGACAGTATCATACATTTCAACTGTGAGGTCTTCTGCTGTGGCTGCGCTCTCGCTGTGGGGATGCTGTGAGATCCTGACAAATTGTTGTGTTCTGCGATTCCAAAATGGTATTTCTTGATCTCTCCTGAAAAATCCTATGGGTCAACGCTGTTGTTGAAAGCACTGGGTGATGTACACAAAGAGATAAAAATACTGGTGAGTAGTAGAGTGAGGTGTAGAAGATAAATCACACCCAGTGTTACCACCCAGAGATAATCCTTGTTAAATCTGAGGTGCGTTCTTTGAGACTTCGTGCTAAGCACAGCTATGCAAATGTCTATACCTGCATTTTAATTGAAGTGGAACCAGAACATTCACAGTATAAAGAAGAGGGTGGTATGTGCACCGAAGCTGTAACTCTTCCTTATTTTGGGTGCAATGAAGGCACCACAATCTGTCAAAAGAACAGAGAGCAACACAAAAAGCAATCAGCATGAGAAAGGAGGGAGGGAAAGTTCTAAAGAATGCAGTGCCTGTCATCCCTGAGAGTGTGCCTGGGCAAAGGCAAGAACGAATTTCCTGCAAAAGCCACTCAGAGAAGGAGTTGGTGGCACTTCAGCAGGGGTCTCCAAAGGGGAAGGAGGCTGGAAAAGCAACGGAATGCCAGACTTCAGCTCTTTCTTTAGCAAAGTGTGGGTTTCTATACACCTCGGGCTTTGAAAGAGCTGCAGCCAAGGTTGATAATGAGAATCTGATCACAAGATCACAGGGGGAGCAGGGCCCCAGCTCCACCCTGCCGCAGTGAGGCTCTGACTTTGGAACCACCGCCCTGAGAGCCCCACAAGCTACGGAGGGCATGCGTTTCTCTAGGGGGAGTCTGGGTGTCTTAAGACTGCTGGCTTTGCAGGAGGGGGAAAAAATAATCCGCCCACTACTACTTAATTAGGTATTTGACTTTGGGCAAGTTATTTAACTTGTTGTCATTTTCTTTGTCTGTGAAATGGGAATAATAACATTACTTTGATTTTAATGGGAAATAAATAAGATAATGGACAGGAAGAGCCTATAGTTAGTGCTTATCGCTTGCTGGTGCTGGTCCTAATGGTCATGATGGTGGGGAAGATAGGAGTAGGAGGTGACGGAGCCTCTCAGGCTTGGCTAGGCAATACTGCAAGGGATGGGAGACACCTCACCGCTTACACCAGTTTCCTCAGGGTGGAATCCAGATAACAGCACTTTAATATGTCTCCAGTTAATTCCAATGTGCATTTAAAGTAAAGAACCACTTGTTTAAAGGGATACATCTGGAGAGCAAGGGTAAAAACTACCTAGAATCAAATATCTCTAAAGGCGTGTTACATTAATCAGGCAGATGGGAAGAGATTGCAGTCTAAAGCCATGAAGGATGATCCAGAGGAGTCAGGGTGTGAATTAATTCATTCACACGTTTATTCAATCAATCTTTACCCTTTGGACGTTCGCACCTAGGAGCCCGGAGGTGCACAACAGGAACAAGAAAGAGGAGGCACTCTTGAGAAGCTCATGGCCAAGTGCAAGAGCTAGGCAAAGAAACCGGCTGTGAACTCCAGAAGCAGTAATTCTGATGAAAGCAGGATCCCAGGGAGGTCATCGCCATATGTCTATCCTGGTGAATTACTCCTAGAAAAAACTATTGAAATCAATATATCAGACATTGATTCAATTTTAGGAGTGGGTATGTGAATATTTGTTATCTTGGATTTTTGTACCTTTCTAGGTGTTTGAAATATTTCATTAAAGAGCCCAATGTGCTGTGTTGTGCTAAGCGTTGTGGTGGCGTGTGCTTAGCGTGCAAAGAGGACACTGGAGCTACCTGTGCAGGAAGGTGGGTGAGGAGAAGAAGCCAAAGAAATATTTCTGGGGATCATTGACATTTAGTTCTTCTAATTTAGTGGGTTATTTTTGTTTTGTTTTTTGCTTTTTTTTTTTGATAGGGTCTTGCTTTGTAGCTGGTGTGGAGTTCACTATATAGTCCAGGATGACCTTGAACTTGTGGGATACCCTGCCTCAGCCTGCTGAGTGCTGAGATTATAGTTATACACCGCCATATCCTGCTCAAAATTTTTTCATGGGCAAATTAAAGTGATACATATATATATATATATATATATATATATATATATATATAATGTGATGCAATTATATATGTATGATAACATTACTGTGGAATGATTAAATTAGGCCAATTAACTTAGCCATTGCCTCACATACTTAGCATTTCTTTGGGATGAGAACATGCAGAACCCACTCTTTGAGTCATTTTAAAACATACATTATTAATGCTATTAACAATGGTCACTACGCTGTGGCTGCTAGAACCTGTTCTCCCAAGTGAGCTTTGTAACCTTTTTACCACATCGCCCCTTCTTCATCAGCCCCACCTTTGGCCTCTGCAAATCACCATTCCACTCTCCACTTCCACAAGCTCAGCTTTTTTAGATTTCACATGTGAGTGAAATCCTGCCGTTCATGTCATGTGGCACTTGGCTTATTCCACTTCATAGCTTACGTTACAGATCCTTCTGTGTTGCTTCAAATGACAGGAAATGTGCACTATATGGCGATCAAGAAATCTCTGCTCTTGGCCCTTTTAAAGCAGGAAGATATTACAGTGGGATTTGCATTCTAGGCAGGTAAAGTGGAGACAACAGAGAAGCACTGGGAGGAATATCAGCAGGAAGCCAGTTAACCCTGAGATTTGTGGAAGTCTACATGTAGAAAAGTATATGTCCAGCTGGGAAAGAGCAGACTCTAGAGTTGCTATTCGGTGAACCCGAAAACTCCAGACACCAGCGGGTGTGGAGGTGAGGGAGAGCAAAGGCGAGCTATCTCTTGAGTTCCTGGGGAAACCATGGTTCCTGATGTTGTTAATCTAGCCAGTTAGAAGACAGAGAAAGAGGCTGGTGAGTGCTTCTGGTGACATGCTGCATTGGTGGTGCTCATGTACAGTCAATGACTGCAAAAGGATCTGTGGTTTCAGGAAAGTGACGGAAGGCAGACGCATGGACAGGGCTCATCAAAGGACTGCAGTCACAATGCATGGGAGAGGCGAGAGAATCAACTGGGAGGTAGCAAGGACAAAACCTTTTCACGTGCCTACTTTACAGCCACCAAGACTTGAGGAAGGAGATAATTGCTGTAAGGAAGGCTGAAAAGAAATAGGCTAACAGGGCCCACCAAATAGATGAGTGGATTAAAGCATCTGCAAGCAGGCACAAAGGCCAAGGGTTCGATCCCCAGGCTTGCCATGCCAGCCCCACCTTCGGAGCACACTGAAATGGCAATTGAGACTGGGCGTGGTGGCGTATGCCTATAATCCAGCTCTTGGGAGGTTGTAAACAGGTGGATCACTATGAGCCCAATCTAGTAGTGAGACCCTGAATACCCTGTAGACCCTTCCCTAAAATACAAAGAAAGAAAGAAAGAAAGAAAGAAAGAAAGAAAGAAAGAAAGAAAGAAAGAAAAAAGAGACCAACAGAGGTAAAATCAGGAAAGACTTGTCAATGAGTTCAAAAGAAGGAGTGAATTTCCAAAGGAAAAGAGCCAGAAAGGCAAAATTGCTCTGGAAAAAGTTAGCTGAACATCCTTAGAAATTCTTAATGAATATAGTAATTTATTTACAAACCAACTAATTGCAGAGATAATTACAGACACCAGATGCAGAGGATAGATTTGCAGCATAGTGAGTAGCTTTGCGGGCTTGAATTGAGCTGGGTTACTGTGGTCATGGAACTGGCCTAAATTGTTAGTGCAGAGGTAAGAGAAGTTAGAGAAGAGGTCTTTTATTGAATACCACAGTCTGGGCTAGGACCAGTAGGCTTCTGGTCCATCTAGAAAGGAGGGTCCCTCTTTTCAACCTGGCTCTTTTGCTTTTGCTCACTGTACAGCTCCGATGCACTGTCAGTAAGCGCCACTCCTTTCCCATATATAGAAAGAGTAAGGGCAAAGTACTCTCGCCACGGGGGTGGATGACTCAGGAGCTTTGGCAGTGGCGTAAACAAGCATTTTGCTTCCAGTGGTGACAGACCGAGGGCCTCTAGGCAGAGACTGTTTTCTGCTTCTCTGAGTTGGCATCCTCATCCGGTTGCTTTTGCATAGCTTCAAGCAGACCACTG
Source organism: Myocastor coypus (assembly GCA_004027025.1). Taxonomy (NCBI): domain Eukaryota; kingdom Metazoa; phylum Chordata; class Mammalia; order Rodentia; family Myocastoridae; genus Myocastor; species Myocastor coypus. The sequence goes on from PVJA010006775.1 coordinate 48,270, forward strand.
GTACCCACCTTCAACCATTCATTAAAGCTGGTTTCTGGGCCAGGTTTGAAAACTGCTGCGTATGTGTGACTACATGCTGCACATATCATGATTAGCTATGCTTTCTCACTTTGCACCTAACTTTTAGTCTTCAAGGTAGCGGAAAGTGCTAAAGCCCCAAGCAAGGAATGTAGCTGCTTCGGATCAGTCCTTCCTTGCATCTCCAGAGTGCCGTGCCTTACAGACATTTGGGAAATCAACAGATTGATGCTTGGAGAGGGAAGGGATGGAATTATCTGGCATCCTGAATATCCTTAATGTTTTTCCCGATTTGAGTTGTGTGGGTTGCATCAGCTAGAATTGAACCAGAGACACAGAGCCAATATATTGATTAATTGGCTGCTTGCATTTTTGCAGATCTAGCTAAAAAGGTCCAAGATGCATTGCAGGAAGGGAAGATGGCGAGCTAACTGGAGCGCTTGGGGGCTTAGCTGAAGTACCCGCCTGTGGGAGTCTCTGCCCCTGCTCACACCAGCCCCTAGTGTATAAGGGCTCCATGCTGATTAAGTAAAGCCCACCCACATGATCCACTTTAACTGATCAGTGACTTCAATAACATTTGCAAACAATTCTCAGCACCATCTAGATTAGTGTCTGATGGAACAGCAGGGGCAGTCACACTGACTTACTAAAGTGTCAGGAGGAGTTAAGAATGTATTAGGTACTGGATCAGTAAAGAAAAGCATGCATGGGGAGGGTTCTAGAGAGAGAAACACCCTGGAAGCTTCCTCACTTAGAGACTCAGGCAAATCTATCTAGGGGTGGGAATAATGCGACATATTGTCCGAGGAAAACTGGAACCTTCGGCTCTGCACTCTCGCACACTAAGGTGAGAATCGGTCTTTCCTGACTGGGCGCAGGCAGTAGTTTCTTGAGGCCACAGCCTAACCTGCTTGCTGCAGGGCCAAAACCAGGATGGACAGGGCCGCCGGTTCCCTAAGATTCCGGCGCGGTGCACATTTCCCCATCTCGGCGCCAGAGGGCGCGCTGGCTGAGGAAACGGCCGCGACCGGGGAAAGAGCCCAGCAGGTGCGGAGGACAGGTACCCCCGCTCGGCGACCCCTCCCGAGGACACTGGCCAAGGCTGCCGTCCTTCCGCGAGCTCTCAGACCGCTGTCGGACACCAGGAGCAGCGCGGCCCGGTTGCTGTCCTTTGGAGGAGTGAGAAACGGCCGTAGAAGAGCCTCGGGAATTCGCTCCTCGCCGGCTGTCCACGCTCGTTGCCCACTCTCTCCTCACTCCGGGAGCCACCTCTTTCCGCGCTCGAGTTTGCAGAGGCCCGCGGGGGACTTGGGGTCCGCCTCCCTGACAACGCGGGAGTCCGCGCTGCGCCGCCCATCCCAGACGCCCAGGAGCTCTGCGCTTCCCTTACCCGTCGCAGTCCCTTTCCTAAGTCAGGCCCAAGGCAAAAGAGAAGTTTTTCTCCAATATTTTGTTTTCTAAATCTTGGGGTTTAAAAGCGTGTTTGCTTTCGTTAACTAAAGTCACCCATCTCTGCTTGCCCGTTTCACCTTTAAACATGTGGAATTTCATGGAGTGGCTTGTAAAGTATTATAAATTTGGAGGGAAAGAAAAATTACTGGAGGACTTCAGCTAAGGTTTTAATGCAGTGGGATCAAACCCAAAACCTAGCTGGCTTTATGCAGTTCTCAAAGGTGGATGGGGAGCGAGAGAGAACAAACAATAGATCAAACAGCTGGAGATGATAAAGGGAGGCCTCTGCACTCCTAATTTGCACAAGAGGGTCGTTTAGGCACCGACGGGGATGGAGTCATAAACACATTTCTTTCTCAAACACAGCAAAGGTGGGGGAGGAGAGCTGCGTTCTCTCCTCTGCTGTCCACACCTCCGTGGCCTCTGCTTATGTGTGGTTTTGGAAAATTCTGACAGGAACGAGTGCCTGGGAGACCTCTCAGTTGTCAAGAGGCTTCTTATATTTCCTAAAGAAACTCAACCTAGATTCATGACGCCATGTCACAGAGCAAAGAGAATTAAATATTTTTCTAAGACTGCAACTAATCCCAAAACTTGAATATGGGGGTGGGGGTTGTCCCTACATATGAAAGGTTTGTAAAAGTTTTACTGGAAATGTGCAAAGATGTTGTGTTTAAATGTCCTCAGATGAGGAAAATGTTCTCCTTAAAAAAAAAAAAAAAAAAATCTCAAATGATTTTCAGCCATCTAGTACTAGACTTTTCCTCATAGACTTCAATTAAATAACATAATATCTCTTTTGAGTCATTTAGGAAAATATTTATGTATCAGCGAGAGCAAGAAGAATCTTTGAAAGATCCTAATAATGTACATTAGAGTAAGGCCAAACCTTGTATTTATGATGGTTTTCCCCTCATTGAAATCATAGGCTCACACTGAGGCCTTTCCTGCCCTTTATAAACACAGCCCACTGCTGTAACTTCCTTTCTTGCAATCAGCATGTCCCATGGTTAACAAAGAACTTTTTTAGAGAAAAATGCACCCTAATGAAATTCAGTAATTCTTTATAAAAAGAAAAAAGGATCTTTTATATGCATTTTATATGCATTAAATATATAAGCATGGTGTGTACCTGGTAAAGTTGATTTCTGCTGACGGTGTAACACAGGTAAATCAACAGAGTCCGAGGCACATTATAGGGTAGGTTTTATTGGGTTTTACCTTCAGGTAAAGACTTCTATTAAGAATATACAAGTGCCTGCATACCCAACCTGCCTTGTTTTCCACAGGGCTGTATACATAATCTCTCTTTTTAAATTTGTTTAATCAAAGCTTGCTATATTAAATACATTTAATTGGAATCCAGTGGTTAAAAAATATAAAAATTTACTGCTGTAGAGAAGTTGTGATTAGCACTTTCCATTAGTGAGTGTTGTTGGGTAAATCTTTCTAACAGCATATTTGCATTGAGACAAGTACTGACTTAGCAAAATAGTGATGTTTTCAACTGTACAAATATATTATTTCTCATAAATATTCCTAATGAAAGAGGTGGTCTGTTTCAGAGGAAGTAACTGCAATGAAGGCTTTTAAATAATCAGAGGAAGAAAAGGTCCCAATCTGATAAATACGTGCACCGGGAGTGGAAGGGTGAGTTATTGGGTGTGGAAAGCTGGGGCCTAGCAAGCTTCTCTCACACGGGGAATGAAGGAAGCTTTATGAGTGTGGCAGATGGCATCTGGACAGCAATGCTATTCTGTTAAGTCCAGGTCTCATCCTTTCTGTTAAAAAAAAAAAAAAAAAAAAAAGTGACCTCCAGTAAAAAGCAGTCTTTTATCCTAACGCAGTGTTTTAGGAAGGTGGCAATTCAAGCTGGAATTTGCCCAAGTCAAATCAAATCTATCAATAACTAAAAGAAAGAAAATTTTAAAACTTTAAAACAAAATTAAAATGTAAGACTTTTTATTTCTCAGAGTCTTTTATTATTAATCAACACCCAGCATTTAGTGTTTCTTTGGACATTATTATATAACAACAAAAGTAAAAATTAGATGTGTTGAAAGGAACTTTCATTCTCTGTTTCTCATTTGTAACTTTTCAACTCAAAAACAGATCCATTTCTCAGCTGTGTAGTTAAGTCTGGGATAAAACTAGGAGTGGTTCTACGTTTATCTCCTTCATGCCAGGGCCGTGTCTCCTCAACCCCTGACTTCACAGGCTGCACAAAAGGGTTTCCTGCAATGGACTCACAGGGCTGAGTTTAGATTTTTTTCCAGCACATAATCTCACTACACTCTTAGAATGAATTAAGTACAGTGACTAACTTCACATTTATTAGTCCTGTTGTGTGTCCTAACAATTGTAAGGCTGTGTGTGTGTGTTTGTGTGTGCGCACACAATAGGGACAGACAGACAGACAGACAGACAAAGAGGGAGAGGGGAAAAAGGAGGGGAGGGTAGGGGAAGCGAGAGAGGAAAGAACACAAATAGAGCCACAGACCAAGAGAGAGATCGTGCTTTGGCATAGCATGTGTTCTCCATTTCTATTATTTTATTCACAGTAAATTCAAACAAGAAGAATATTATATAAGGAAATAATTCCCCCTTTCTTTTTTAAATTGTCGACAGTGTAGGAGGCTATTCTGTTTTATCATTGCTCAGAGACGGGAGGTGAAATACATAAAGACGAGTTTACTCTGTGTGTATGAGGCTCACTCATGCCTTGAAAACTCTTAGAAACTCCAAAGAGAAACTTGTGTACACAAGCTTGTTCTCTCATTCGTTTTGGAAATAAATTGTGTTTGGCTGACAGTAGAAATGTGAAGAACATCTCTTTCTTTATTGCAGCTCAGTATTCCTTCTTTGCAAAAGTAATACCTCTAAGTTATGAATGTAATTCAACAACAATGGCAAATAATACTAGTTACAAGGCTATGTATGAAAGAATGCTATATTTATCATTAAGAATATTTAGCAGAGCCAGGTGTGGTGGCTCACGCCTGTAATCCCAGCACTCGGGAGGCTGAGGCAGGAGGATCGGTGCGAGTTCGAGGCCAGCCTGGGCTACAAAAGTGAGCTCAAGGCCAGCCTCAACTGCATAGCGAGACCCTGTCTCAAAAAGACAAAAAAAAAAAAAAAGAATATTTAGCAGAAAAGTAACATTTTATGTTAAAAATGTTTGATTTGATTGGAAAGAAATATTCAGTGTATTCACATTATACAGAAAGTAGTCAAAAGAAAATATGGGAGAAGATTTCAAGTTCCACATGAAGAGTATTTGATTGCTGTTCATCTCATACTCTGATGCTAGTTTAAATTTAATTAAATCTAAAGTTATAAAACATGTTAATCCTGTGGGTCAGTCAAGGAAAATGACAAGCTCAAGTCTGAGTAGAATATATTTGTATTACTTTTAGGTATAAAGAAAATGATTGTGTCTGTGCTATTTCCAAGCAGGCATGGCTGACTATTGATAATTTACGTTTGCAAGTAGTAGTTTCCCTGGGCTTGGCATGTGGTGCTCCAGTAACCCCACATTCTGGGGAGGTGAGGTGGTAAGTTCCAAAGTTCTCACATAGCCTGGGCCACTTAGCAACAACCTCAAAAAAGTATAAATAAAAAAAAGGACAGGAAAGTAGATCAGTGGGAAGGCCCTGGGTTCAATCCTTAGTACACCAAAACCAAAAACAAAAATCAAAGCCAGATGAAAAAGACACTGCGTCTAAGCCATGCATACATCATTCAGTAACACTAAATCCTTTCCAGTAAGCCCCTGGGAGATGCCTGGCACTGCCCAGAGTGGGCGCCAAAAAGAACAGGAAGGATACAGCTTGACCCAGAGGAGGCACAGCTCTGTAGTTCTTAATCACTTGGTGGTGTTCCCTTATAAAGCACTACCATAAAATTTCCAAAATATGTTTGGGTCAAGAAGTTGAAGACACCCTGGAAATGTGGCCCACCCATGCTGCATGGCTGCCACATAGTGTGAGGCCATCTTCCTCAACTACCAATTTGGTTTTGTACTCTCTTCCCCTGTAAAGGTATTTTTGAGGTCAGAGGCATTTTGGAGACATTTTTCAGAATCTACAGAGTTGAAGAATGAATGAGCCAACAAAACTTAATAATGTGCAAGCAAATTCAAATTTGAAGGAAAATATTTTCATTAAAAATAAATTTCTTTGTACCACAAGACAACGGATGTTCTAACTTAAAGTCAAAATAAAGAATGAAATAATTAATCTTCATAGTTCTGGCACTCAGAGATAATCACTGGTACCATTTCACTTTTATTTGTTTGTTTGTTTGCTTATTTTTGCAGAACTGGGGATCTAACTCAGGACCTTGCACTTGCCAGGCAGGCACTTGTGCCCCTGAGCTATCTGCCGAGCCTCTTTGGTACTGTTTTAGACATACACTTGTCTAGACATTTTCCTATGGACATACATATCCTTTTAAAAGCCAAAATGTGCATTTATAATATTCAGTGCAAAGCAGATTTTATTTATCAGTGTATCAAAGATATATTTTAATACCAGTACATATAGATCTTCATCACCATTTAAAAAGCTTTAGAAGACTGCTCTATGTATATATGGAATATATATTGAATATGTATATTAATCAACATTCTATGATTAACCATTTATGTTATTTTTCAGGAGTATTTTACTTTGCTTTGTGTTAATGTGAAATTATAATTTGAAAACAGTTCTGAATACAGCTGGGGCTGTAGTGAGGTGGTAAAGTGCTTCCCTGGTGTGCACAACACCATAAAATAAACAAACAGTGAGGAGAAAGGCGTCCTCTCCAGCAAGGGCCATTTAAAAAAATCCTAATTCAAACATCCCAGAGTCCATTGGTTATGACATCAATATTGTTCTGTGTTGGATCATTTCTCATGGGTCCTCTACTGAGGACATGTACATAATTGTAAAGTAAGTTTGGTTTCTTTGGCTAATGTTGAAGTGTCAGGAAAAGAAATTATAAAATGCATGAATTCTTCCTACATTTCTGGTGACTTTAGGAATAAGAAATTCTCCAAGAAGTGAAAGTATATCACCCTCCAAACTTGAGCCAAATGGTCAGAAAATATTGGCTGCAGTTAAGGTTTCAAGGTGTATTGTCTCATCATGAAAAAAGCATGATTCTAGAACCAATCACCTTGTTATACATCTAGAATTGGTTCTGTGTTAAGGTTTTACCGTTATGAGCATGGTGTGTTTTGTCAAAAAAAGAAAGAAAGATAAAGAGAGGGGGGGGAGAGAGAGAGAAAGAAAGAAAGAAAGAAAGAAAGGAAGAAAGAAAGAAAGAAAAAGAAAGGAAGAAAGAAAGAAATTTCCAGAATGGGGTTGGGGAGACAGATCAGTAGAATAAATGCTTACCTGCTAAATGCAGGGTCCTGAGTTCAATACCTGGCTCTGGAAAAAAAAAAAAAAATCAGAATGGATAAACCTATCAAGACAGAAAGTAGCTCAGAATGTATTTGCATATCTTTAGGGGAGCAGGATTGGCAGATTAGAGACAAGAGAGTGTTTTGATTTGGGAAACAAAAATGACCCAAGTTTGGTTGTGACTATAGTTGTACAACTCATTGTACTAAATCTCCTGAATCCTGAATCCTGCATGTTAAGTTCCTAAGTTGTGTGATGTTTAGCATTTAGTTTAATAAAGTTGTTTTAAAGAATAAAAAATATCTTTTCATACAGACATTGCTGATGATATTTGACAAAAATCTATTAGAAAAACTTTAGTTCCTTGCTTGGAACTAATAGGCAATCAAAATAAAGAACTTTAATAAACAGCAATTATAGATATTAGATTCATAAAATGGCTTTTAAAAAGTCAAAAAAAGGAAACCATGGTCAGAATATTTCACTAATTGTCTTCATCTCATCGGGGCTCTGAAGAAATAACAAAACCGCTTGCTTTACTGTTACCATTTTGCTCATTTTCTGTCATATGAGGCTTCATTTCTCAATAGTATTTATAGTCATTTACTTATGGCTGTTAGATCAAGTGACTGGCATTTTCTAATGTCCTGTAAAGGAAAAACCATCAAGACCTACTCCTCACAAAGCAAAAAGAAAGCAGAAGTTTAGCTAAGATTTAGAAAGTTCTAGAAAGATCATTAGTGCTTCTAACTGTCTAAATGCAGACAGAGCTGGGGTAATTATAATGCCTCTGTGGAGCTTTGTTATTTCTTTGAAATCTCCAGTTTTAGGACTAAAAGCCTTGGTCCTAAATGGAACTCCAGATTTTGTTGTGGTGTCATACACTCTGCTTTTCCTTTTCTGTCTCCCATCATTTCCGACAAACACCCTGTCTGGTAAGCAAGGCCTCCCTCAGGTTGCTCTCTGGAGATTGATGACTGTATCCTCAATTGCTGAACCATGTCTTCCTCTGTCCTATTTTGATAGTTCCCTACTGTTTTTCTAACAGATGAGGAAGGGTGAGCCTCTTAAGGGAAGTTACTGTTTCTTTCCTGCGATGCTCAGTCAAGACGATTAATACAGGCCAGGGTGGGGAGCAGGGAGGACCCTGCTGAAATCTTGGCGAGGGACGGAGAGTGGGCCCCACCTAGAGCTGACAGAACACAGGGTCCTGGTCCAAGCTGTTCCACAGATGTGAACTGGGTACCTCCCAGCTCCGGCTGAAGAGGCTTAGTGGACAAAATGGTATCTCCCCTTTAAGAATCGTGCTGCTGACGTTTTACTCAGGAGATTCCCTGCTTGAGATAACTGTGCATTAATGGCCGCAGCCTTTCACACCCACCTTGGATGACCTCAGACATGAGCGGCATGCAGACATCCCAAGAAGACCTTTGCAGAGCATGGCTTCCTAGGCCAGCGAATCCCTCTCTGGTGAGCCAAGGGCCCCGTGGGGATGTGCTAAGGCCGGAAGCTGGGGCTGCTGATGCAGATATTTATTATTTCACCAAATGACTGTTGAGTGACACAGGCTCCTTGCATCCTAGCAGGCTGGCATCCATGGAACATATTTTTAATGTGAATTGCAAAAGAAATAACAAGAATATGAAATGGCTAATTAGCTACTTCAGGAAAGTCCCGCCTGATGACAAGCTTCTTGGTCAGTCTCGCCATTTGCTAGTTTCTGAGTGGAATGAAGTCAGAGCCCATGAATTCTGGACTCCGTGGAGGCTGGGGATGGAGGGGTAGGATAAGAACGAATAAGGCTGAATTATTTCTTGGACCTTCACACTGTTACAAGGTATTGGTGAATTTATTACCTTCAAAAAAGTTTGGGAGACCCCCACGGATAAGGTGACCTTCAGGGTGAACTGCAGTCAGGGAGCAAGTGATTCTAGCCAAGCCTGCTCTAAAATAGCTACTTGCTTGAATGTAAGAGCATAGAGAAGACTGTCTCCTGGGAACTTCCATGAAAGATCTTTTCTGTATTACAAAGGCATAGCGTGAGTTGCTGTTGTGTTTGCTGTTGACAAGAGAAGACCCATCCCAAAATTAGTGTGGAAATATGAAAAAAACAGAAGGGACTAGAAAGACTTTTAGATTTCTCTTTTGTCTCAGTATGTGTGAGCTAACCAGCTAGGTCCCATTAGGAATTGATTTCCCTGCACACTGTAGGCCTACTGTAAGAACTCTAGATTTTGGTGCTTCACTGCACGAGTCAGCCCAAGACTTCGTAGCTTGAACCAACCACTTTGTGTGGTTCCCAATTTTATGGGTTCAGACATTCAGCAGGGGCTTGGGCAGGCAGTTCTTCTCTGAGCTATTTCTTATTTATTGCTATAACTTTTTTTTTTTTTTTGGTCCTAGGAATCCAACTCAAGTGCTAGGACATGTTACGCAAGTGTTCTACAACTAGCTCTGTTCCCATCTCCTAAATTTTTGTGACTTTTAACTGAGTTCTCTGCTCTACCTTTTTTCTCTTCTGGTGCTGCAGATCTAACTCAGGACCTCATACTTGCAAAGCAGGTGCTGTACCATGGAGCTACATTCCAGTTCTAATCTCATACAACTCTGAATGAGGTTTTTTTTATCCTTCCTTCCTTCCTTCCTTCCTTCCTTCCTTCCTTCCTTCTTTCCTCCCCCTTCCTTCCCTCTCTCCCTCCCTCACTCCTTCTCTCTTTCTCTCCCTCTGTTCCTCTTTCTGTTCTTCCCTTCCTTCCTCAATGTTAGGAATTGAATCTAGGGGCTTACATCCCTACTTTGCCACTGAGACCTTTGGCCTCATCTTAAAGCTGAGTTAAATTATGTTAATATACTCAGTAAATGAATAAATGTGCTCTTATCCAGGATCTTGACTCTATATGTTCATTCATGTTGGCTCTGGCAAGAATGTGAACTGCAGACACAGTGCTGGTTTGCTGGGGAAGTGTTTTCATTCTGTAGTTGAGGTATAAAGAAGCTATGAAATCAAGGAAAATTAATTTAACTGTTCTTTGTTATCAGTCCTACCACTTTGATACTCTGGTAACAGATCCTACTTGATATAGCTATAAGTCAAGATGGACCTTGGCATTATATAGATTTTTAACATATACAGATACATACCTACTCCTATCTCTATCTGTCTGTCTATCTGTCTGTCTGTCTGCCTGCCTGCCTGCCTGTCTGTCTGTCTGTCTGTCTGTCTGTCTGTCTCTCTCTCTCTCTCTCTCTCTCTCTCTCTCTCTCTCTCTCTCTCTCTCTAACAGAAAAGGGAGGGGAAAAAGATAAGTTGCTTGAAACATGACTTTGATAGGATTGTTAATCATGGGAGACAGTAAGCTTTGTTGTAGAGAAGTTTAATGATGAATTACTGTCTCTAAGTGTAGTGGCTGTGGTGGATTGACAACTGGTGGTCAACTTGTAACACCCAGCTGAACAGAATCAGTGTGGTGCTGGGTGTGGCTGGCCCACCTGAGCATTGATGCCAAGAACATAAAAAGCAGAAATGGAGAGGAAGAGGTGGGGAGCTGTGGGTGCTCCTGGAGGAGCTTGTCATGTTGGGTTTCCTGATATGAACTCAGCTGGTCTCATTGTCAAAGGAGCTTAAGATGTTGTTCCTCCTGAGAATGGCTGAGTTTCACTTTGGGGGACCTCTGGTCCTTGCTTTGAGCATTACTTCCCGGATCCAGAGCAGAAGATGATGTGTTGTTCAGCCTTCTGGAGAAGCTTATCATGCTGGCTTTCCTAACATTCACTCAGCTGATCTCATCATCAGAGGAGGTCAGGACCTCACTGTTGCTGAGAATGGCTGTGGTACTTTTCAAGGAAGCTCTGGTTCTTACCTTGAGCATTCCTTCCTGGCTCTGGTTCAGATCCCTCAGCCTGCATCACAGATCCTTTCTCCCACTGGTACAGACTCTCTAGCTTTTGTCACTGACCTTAGCCCTTCCTGGCATAGACCTGTGAAACAGACTTGCACAAGACAGCATAATGGCCTCTTGGCTTCCAGCTTGACTTCTGGAGGCATTGTGATGGGCTCAAGGTTTTCAGTTGGACTCATGCAGGATGTTGCCATGGGGTCTAGGCCCTTAGCTGGATTCATTGGGTCCTTAGTGTATAGACAGATTTCCTGCACTCTTCTTCACTTAACCGTTTAGGGAACTGCTATAAAATAATCCTATAAATTACGTGCACTGTATTAAATTATTTCCCTTGCAGACTCTGTCTACAGCTGTGGCTCACACCTATAATATCACCACTCTAGGAAGCTGAGGAACAAGTGTCAAAAGTTATAGCTCAACCTGGACAATGTAATGACATAGTCGGGACCTTGTCTCAAAATAAAATAAAAACTGGAGCAGGGGATCTATCTCAATGCTAAGGCCTTAGATTCAATCTTCATACTAAGGGGAAAAAGAAAGAATAATAAATTACAAACCTTCTCTTCTAAATTAAATCTAGGGCATTTTACTTGCAGAATTATTCTCCAATACATTTTACCAATCAGAGAGGAAATTGAGGCTAATGACAGGAATATTTTCCTTTCCTTGGGTTAGGGGTGAAATGAAACCCTACTGTCAATAAGAGGGAAGTTGAAGAGCCACGAATAGGAGCTAACTCGCTTATTCCCAGGGAATACGAAAGGTTAATGTTTAGTTGTTTGATCAATCTTATATACCTATATGTATTAATCTAAACTGATCCGATGATGAAAATATGTAACATAACCATTGTTAAATTTAAACAATAAAAGAATTGAAAAAAATTTTTATGTGTTTGATACAGGGTCTCTCTGCATAGCTTGGACTTGTAATGATCCTCCTGTCCCAGCCTCCCCGATGTACCCAGTCTTGGTGGCTGGCTTGGTGCACTGCAGGTGTGCCACACTTGATATGTGGTACCAGGGATTGAATCCAGTCCCTGTGCTTGCCTATGTAGGCACTTAGTCTGCTGAACTATCTCCACAGCCTGAGACTAGGACCTCTTTAAACATTCTCTTTGACAGCTCTTTCCAGAGGATGCAGACTGCGGTGGCTGCCAAGTACAGCCTCTTGGGAAACTGTCTGGAAGAAAGATCATTTTCTGTACCTTGAAATACAAGTAGGAAAAGTACAGAAACAAATAGTGTGGCTCTTAGGGTTGGCAAGTTTAAAGGTTATTTTGCTCTTTGTTCTAAATGTCATTTTTGCTCAGGTTTTAATGTGATCTTGGACTTTAATCATAGTTCTGTAGTTTAACACCTTTGAGCTTGGCCTGCTGTCTAGAATGAAGACAGTATTTGCTACACTCAGGAAAATGCCAACACAAGTTCACACTTGCCTGATTGCAGGACAGGTTGGAGGTCCTGTCTGAAAGAGGAAGGTGCTGATTGCTGAGTGGAAGGCCCTGAAGCCAGAGACTGGGCTGTTCAGGGAAGGTGCAAGTTAGCATGTTGATCACACCGCTGGCCAACTGCCCAAAGGACTTTCATGGGAAAACTGAAGGCCCTCATTTGTGGATAGCTAGACAAAATGTTGTTGCAGATAGCTCTCAAGGCTCCCATGTTGGATTTTTATGGTTTTATTTTGTGTTGGACCTGTTATGCTCATGTATGTGCATATACCAGATAGATAGATTGTGGGAATAGGTGATGATCATGGCTAGATAGAACACATGCATCTCTAGAAGTTAATGGCATATGGGGGCCAGGGAAATACTTCTGTGGCACAAGTGTCTGCCTGGCAAGTTCAAGGTCATGATTTTGAACCCCGGTCCCACCAAAAAAAAAAAAAAAAAATGAATAAACGCTAACACACTTAAGCTCTGTACTAGATTCCATATGGCATGACAGAAATGAGTGAGCTATACTACTGGTCCCACAAATGTTATAATCTAGAGAAAGAGAGAGAAATACATGTAAATATTCATACAAAATATAGTATGCTATTGCACTGTTAAAGAGAAGATTAAATTACTGCTAGAGTAGATAAATAGCTACATTCTTATTGGAGATATCTCAGAAAGGTCTTGTGGAGGAAGGGGCAGGGGCCTTGGGCTTAAAGCAGGAGCAGGGTGGGCAGTGACTGCATTGGAGGAGTTGGTTCTTGGAAGAGGAAACTACATAACCAAACCCATCCAGGAAGACGGTGTGTGTCTACACAGAGAGAGATGTCCGTGGAATGGTGGGGGCCAAGCATGAAGCTAGAGAATAGGACGTGGAAGACAGAGAGATGTGGAAGGGTAAGATAGTCTGGAGTGCAAGAAGTTTCTGGATCTGGGCTTTGCTTAGTACACAGTGAAGAGCTACTAAAGGGGCAGAAACTAGAGCAGGAGTAGGGGGATCTCATGCAAGACTGTGTGTCTGTGTTCATACACATGTATGGTGTGTGTGTGTGTGTGTTTGTGTGTGTGTGTGTGTGAGAGAGAGAGAGGGAAAGACAGAGGGGGGGGAACTCTGTGCTTCAAGAAGAAACTGAGTTGGCTATTTGGTAGACAAGGCCACGAATGGCTTCTGAGAGGCTTGTTTGTGTTTTTTAGCACTCAAGCTCAGAGATAATTAGATTTTGTACAAAAGTAGTGGCAGCAGTAGAGGAGGTAGAAATAAGTTCTATGGTGAAAGCAAGATTACCAGGACTTGCTGGCTCATTAGAACCTGGGGTTAGAAGTGGGGGCAAAGACATGAGAAGTATAGGCAGGTACTCAAGGCCCACAAACCCACATAGTCTTACATGCCTGACATGAGACCCCCGCCCCCCCAAAAAAGAAGGAGCAAGTTTGTATACAGCATGTATTTGTTAACTCATGTAGACACTGACTAGGGGTGAGACACTCTTAGGGGCTAAGGCAGACATGGCATCCCAATGGCACCAGGGACTCTGGGTCAGGAAATCATGATAGTCATTTTGTTCCAAGTAAGACTTCTTAGGGGTTCTTCTTCTAGAAGTGATTAGAAAAATCAGGGGATTTATTGGTTCATAAAGGAAAATGTTCCTCTGGGTGGAGGTCCCAGAATATTATATGACCCTTCCATTCTCCAAGGACTGAATAGTCTTTTGCTCAGAAAAGGGTGCTAGGAAAATAAAGCAATTGTTTCAGAATTTTTCCCCACTAAGGATAAATACAAGAGGTGTGTGTGTGTGTGTGTGTGTGTGTGTGTGTGTGTGTGTACCATGCATACATATAGCCTTTGAGACTTTGAGTGCCTGGAAGACTTTTGAGGTAGAATAAAGCACCTTTGCTGTGTGAGAACCTCTGTTCTTTCCTTTTCTCTTAATTGCATAGACATTCAATTCTTCTAAAGTAAAATTCATGTAGACGCAATGCTTTTGGAATACAGAGTGTTTTAGACTCAGCTTTAGATGGAACCTGGATTGTTTTCCTAGTCCCCGGAGACTGGCCCACCAGGGCTCATTAATGGTTGGACTTCTCTTGGTGTTCGCTTACATGCCATGATCAGGACATATCTTCAATATTTTATCAGGGTATCTTTCATTCCATGGCATTGTGTGGTTTGCAGAAAAGACTGAAAAGAAGAGAAAGGCCTTGGCTCTTAATAAAGGCTCTAACTGTAATATATATTTGGATATTAAAAGTTTGATTCACATGATAATGAGACTGCAGGTGGGAATCACTGCGCTGGTTTTCTCATGTCAAGACAATAGCTATTACAAAGTAGTGTAGTCTCCTTAAGTGCATCTCTTTTAGCTGGTATAATGGACTCTGGGACATAAAAATCACATAGTCCCGACCTTTGTCTGTGCTGCCCCCTTGTTCTGGAGAACTGGGCACTGACTAATTGCATGATTTGGCTGTTTACATAGCAAAAGAGAGCAAAAATGCTTCTTATAAGTGAATACTTGGAAGGGAGTGGAAATTCATCCATTAGCTGAAAGAGCTGAATGCACTATAGGATGTAAAAGAACCACTCTGTTTGATTATAAAGTGTTTTGTAATCTGAAGCTCAAGTTAACAAGAATAAAATAAAAATGACCCAGCATCAGACCATTAAAAAAATAATAAATGAATGATGCAGCACTTCTTGTGCCTAGTCAGAGAATGCTCCAGGATGTACTTATATATTTTTTCACCTCATGGATTATAGAACAGGGTCTACTTATAAATAAATATTTTAATATTTTCCACTAATTAAAATCACCCTATGAAACAGTTTCTGTCTAACTCTTTTCTCATGCTGGAGATAAAGCCAAGGGCCCGAAGCAGGCTCAGCAAGCATCCTACTACCAGGCTAATCCCCAGCTCCTCCCTGAATATTTAAACAACAGAAATACCGAAGCTTGTGTTTGCTTAGACTGCGTGGAGAACGATATCCATGGCCCTGATTGAGAACACAGTATTGGGAGCATGTTCTAGTGTTTGCTACACATGCTCCCATGTCTTGACCGACTTCCCCAGTGGATCCTCCTGTTCTTGTATGACATCAGTGGTTTTCAGACCTGAGTCCCCTGCAGGGCTTGTGGCACTGCAGCTCACCAGGTCTCCATCCCAGGGTTTCTGGATTGACAAGTTGGAGGTAGATCTTGAGATGTTGCGTTTCTTACAGGTTCCCTGGTGCTCACTGAATCTGATGATTTCCTTTTCTTCCTCTAAATCCATCAGTCTTTTTACACATATTCATGAACATCCCATTAGACATATATGTATGCACACATGAATTGCTCTGTATTCTATAGTGCTCCATAATAAAAAGGCACTGCCATTATTTAGCATTTCCCATAGGGTTTCTCTGTTTTGTTTGTTTTGTTTTCCGGGCCATGGCTTACACTGGTATGATCTCTATGGGTCAAGAATCTAGGGGGCCCGGTGGGATGGCTCAGTGGTCTAAAGCGCCTGCTTGGGAAAGCTTGGGTGGCTTCAGGGACCGCAGTTCGATCTCTGGCACCACATGCTGCGCTAGCCCTGCCCTCGGGGCAGGCTGAGCCGGCCATAAAAATGAGTGAATAAATAAATAAAGGTTCTGAAACAAGAAATAAATAAATAAATAAAATAAAAAATTCTTAAAAAAAAAAAAAGAATCTAGTGATTTCCAAGTTACCTTAGCTGCTCGAAACCATCCAATGGGCTTAATGGAGGCCTTCCCTGTCATGACAGAAGATCAGCTAATAACAAAAATTGCTTCCAATTTTCTTTTCATCTGAAAATGAGCTGATCTCTACTATAAAGCTTTTTCACAACTTTTCTAGATATATTTATGTTAATTAAGTGATAGATTATGTGACAGTTAGGCATGATTTTGTCCACTTGATTGGATCAGAGCCTCCTAAGCAGCTGCTGGAGCACTGTGGGTTTCCCAGAAGATCATGGAGCTGTGGCCTCGGGTTCTCTGCTTGGTCCTTTGCTCCTTCGCTCTGGTGCTGTTGCCCTGCTCTGCTTCCCAGTTGCCCTGCTCTGCTTTCCAGCCACCTGCATAGAGTATCTTTGCTATCTCATACCCTTCCCACTATGATGCTCTGCTTTGGAGCCAGGTGGCCAAGAGCTGAAACCCTTAAACCCTGAGCTAACTTAAGCTTCTCCTTTAAGTTGTGGAGTCAAGTACTGTGTTTAAGGAATAGAAAATCTGACCAGCACAGAGTAATACAGCCTTACATGGTGAATTGTGTGTCTATGAAAAGGGTCAAATGACTGTTCCAATCCTTCTCAGTCTTATTTTATCAGCAGATTGAGTTGCTACTTTGTAACACAGTTTAGATGTTTACTGCACACAATATTTCTCCTTAATAGAGATTGGAAGCCAAAGTTACTAATAAGGAATGTGATTGGATGAAAGGAAGGACTGAGACAGACATGGGGGAAAGATGGGAAAATGAATGGGAAAAGGATGAACTAGGCATAAGCAATGAAGTTTGAAACCTATACCAGAATCAGTACGTTTCTATTGTCGTCTTCTTCTCCTTCTTCTCCTTCTTCTTCTTCTTCTTCTTCTTCTTCTTCTTCTTCTTCTTCTTCTTCTTCTTCTTCTTCTTCTTCTTCTTCTTCTTCTTCTTCTTCTTCCTCCTCCTCTTCCTCCTCCTCCTCCTCCTCCCCCTCCTCCTCCTCCTCCTCCTCTTCTTCTTTGTATTTAGTACAGCATCTATAGGATCTCACTACATAGGTCAGACTCATAGTGATTCTCCTGTTTTCAGCCTCCCAAGCACTGGAGTTACAGGTGTGCACCCCCATGTCCCATCTCAGTCGCTATCTCAGTGCACCCCGAGGGTAGGGCTGACACAGCATAGTCTGTGGTCTTAAACCTCTTGGTTCTATTTCTACTACATCCTTTGCACAATTAAGCTCTCCAGATCAACGCCCAAAATGCAGAAGCTCTTTGTGAACCAGTACCTTTCAAGTTGTAATGTCTCATCAATGATCTAGGGTTCTTGTGAAAATGTGGATGCTGGGTCACAGGGAGAATGGGGCACTGAGAGTGATCACTTCTGCTGGCTGCCAGGGGATTCCCATGCAGTTGGTCTCCCTCATCAGGCCCAGCTTCATAGGCAGGTTCCAAGGCAGTCCTGTAGGCAGGGAGGCCCTACGGCATCTTACTGCTTTCTTTTGATCAGTACTGCATCATTTTGGTGGGTGGCTATGGAGTTACTATGGGTTGAATACAGGATCCTCCACTGAGCTATATCTGTCTATGACTTTTTTTATTTTGAAGTGGACTCTCACTAAGTGCTCAGGTTAGTCTCCAGCTTGTGATCCCTCTGCCTCAGCCTCCCAGGTGGGCATTATGGGTATGCATTATCATTCCTGACTTGTACCTTCTTTTTTTATCACCACTTTACAAAACATTTAGTTGTCTTACTCCATGGCTAACTCTTACTAAGCCAGAAACTGTGTGTTTCTCTCTGCTTGTCTATGCAATACTGAGGTTTATATCTATTTAGCAAATGGTCTGCTCAGCTAGTTTTAAAATCTCTCTTGAAAGGCAGACATCTTTCTCCTATGTTAAATTGCTAGTCTGGCTCTGTTTTCCAAATGACTTTCATCTCTCGATTTTGAGGTTTTAAAGTAAATGGTTATTTTCTGGCCCTTTCTTGGCTTCTGAGCACAAAGATGAACGGGGGGAAAGCAGGTGACCCCACGGCTCCCTTTGACTCACTGTTGGTTTGGTGGGCATGAGCCCCAGACTATGGCATGGGTGACAGGACAACTATTGCACACACAGGCCAGCTTTCTTCATTTGCATACTTTTAATCCTTTCCAATACCTCGTGTGCTTTGGACCCGAGTGAGTTGCTACACAGGCAACGCAATAAATTTTTAAGGAGCAGCTTGGGTACTTAAGGCGCTTGTGAGAATATCAGTCTAGGCTTGCAAGGTGATCACACTTGGGAGAAAAATGTGGACAAAAGAGGAATTCATGTAGGTGAAGACTGAAGTAGTGTTCTGCTAAGAGGTGGCCTCACAAGTCATGGATGCAGTAACCAGGACGGCCAGGCGAGGTTCTCTCTTGGTTTTAGAATCCTCCGTCTTGACTGTTAGCATCCATGGAGCCTACACAGACCTGGCTACTTCCACAGAATTTGCAACTTTCCTGACTTTTTCCTACAACCAACACATAGTACTCAGCGATTCTGTTCTGTAGCTGACGTGAAGGAAGTTCAAGTTTCTTAGCCTGCATGCTTTCCCTCACTTTTTGCAGAAGTGACATTTCCTAGGAACTGCGCTGGCATTCGTGTAATGTCACCTCAGCAGATATGCTTTGTCTTGATTTTACAGGTGCGGTGACTCAGGCCTTGGGAAGTTAAGTTGCAGGTTAAGCAGCCACTGATAAGACCAGCATTCAGGCCGGGAAATGCTGACTTCAGGTCTGTTGTACTTTCTCCTGACCCGTGGGATTTGTGTATTTATGGAAGAAATGTTCCTTAATGCATTGCTCATTTGCAATTTTTATTTTTATTGTCCCTGATGAATGTGTGCTGTACTTTACTGTTCAGAAGAACTTTAAGATTGTTTAAAAAATAAATAAAACTAAGTGGCTTTGGGAGATTGGCTTTGGAAACTCTTTAATGTGAGTCTAAATATTTTAATCTCTTATTAGTTAATGCTGTTTTGATTCAGTCAAGAAGCAGCCCGCGCACAATAGGGTAAGTATCATCATTTCATCATTAATGTTTCATGCACAGTGTTGGGATCGGGAGACTATTGTTGTAGTAACCAGATCTCCCGGTGCAAAGTTCCTCGGATCTAAGAGGCAGGCTGCTCACCCAAACACACAAATTATGCCTTGGAACTGGGATCGTGTGAGAAAGCTCCATCTAAATGCACTAAAGTCTCAGTGTGTCACCAATCTTTTCTCTCTGTTTTAAGAGAATTTTCTTATTTTGTTGTTCTGAAAGTCTCCATTTGAATGTCATTTCTAGAGCCAAGAGGTAAAACTAAACAAAAGATAAAATGCAAAACACTGACCTAGAAATAGGGAGGTTTGGTGTCCAGTTTCAGTTGTGTGACCTTGAGCAAATCATTTCATGACCTTGGGCCTCTGCTTTCTCACTGTACAAAGAGAAATTTGAACTAGCTTTCCTCTGAAGGTTGCTTTCAGTTCTAAGCCCTACTTTCCTGCTTATTTGCTGATCCCTATTGGACAAAATCATAAAAAAGAATGTCCCGTCTTCCTTCCTTTTCTTTCCTTCCTTCCTTTTGCAATTTTCAAATTAGGCTATGTTCTATTAAAAACCAAAGCCAAAACTAAAACCAAAAACCATTCAATGAATTACACGACCTTAATCCTAACAAAACGGAACTTCTTGCTTCTGCAAGACTCAGGGTCAGGCATCTTCCACCTGCTGCTTCTCTGTCCTCATTCAGGGCTTCCGAATCCTTTGCAAGAATCTTGTCAGGAAAGAGAAGAGAGCCCGAAGGGACCAGCAAGAGTTTAGGGAGGACAGAACCTTCTATTGACCATAAAAGGTCATATAGTTCCACTTAAATTTTAGTGGGTGGAGAAAGGTAGTTGACCTCTGATCGCTTGAAAAGAAAATAAAAATAGTTAGGGAATACGTAGCAGGGCCTCATCCATAGTTTGTTCATTACTAATGTTGGTTGGTTGGCTGCATACCAAGTGCTGTAGTTACAAAGGAACACGACAGACTACTTTCTTCTTAGGGATTTTAATTCTTCTGGGGAAAATTATTTATTTATTTATTTATTTATTTATTTATTTTTGGCTCTTTAAGACAGGGTCTCACTGTGCAGCTCAGGCTGGCTTTGAGCTCACTTTTGTAGCCCAGGCTGGTCTCGAACTCGCAGCAATCCTCCTGCCTCAGCCTCCCAAGTGCTGGGATTACAGGCATGAGCCACCATGCCCAGCAAGGGGGAAATTATTTGTGATTATACGTGTGCCTACAAAATATGTATACATGTAACATAAATGCTGATTAATTCTCAGACTAAAAATGATATCATAAAGTGATAATAGGCAGTTTTTTGATGACTTATTTTACAGCAAGATTGCATGACAAGTGTCATCCTGCGGGCTTTGCATATACATTTGTATCTCTGTCATTTAACCCTTATGGCAGCCTTTTGAACTAAATACTCTTAGTATACCCACTTGCACATGAGGTGGCAGAAGTACTCATCAGATTCTCACAGTTAGAAAGTAGGGGAGCCAAGGGACCAACCCAGGCAGTATGGATGTCAGGGCCACACCATTTCCTGCTCCTCTGCATGTGCTAACCCATGCAGAGGCAAAACTCCTCTAGTTGTCTCTTTCTTGGTGCCTGGCCATGACGTGTTTGCTGAAAACCAGGGAACACATGAGTGACAATGTGGAAAAGCACTTTGTAAAGAGGGGAAACTTTGTAATATCATGTGCTGCTTTCGCAAACCAGTCTGAGCCTAAAAATCTCGGATAACTCCTTGTGGTCTGCAGCTTAAAACTTAGATTCACTAAACCCTCACCATCTTACTCCTGTTTCTTTCTTTCTTCCTCATAACTTATCCTACCAGACAGATCAAGACTAGAGTAGGTCCCAGAATGGGAGACAAATACTCCTGCCCACCTGGCTATCCAGTTTCAGGATGTCATTGCCTGGCACCTTGGGCCAGCACTTGGTCTACATTCTTCCCTATTCCCTCCATAGTGCCAGAAGCAAATGCTAAATAAGCAGAAAGGAGGGACGCAGAAGATACAAAATGTAAGACGAGTGATGTAGACTCTGCTCGCCCTGCAAAGCACAGGGAGGAACATTTTGCACATCTTATCTTACACCTCTGTTCTGGGTAGGAAATGCAAAGAAATAATAGGGAAAATACACAGCCCTTAGCATTTACCCAGAAAGTCTGGCTTCTTGGGATCAGCAAAGTATACTGTTTAAAGTGGAGTTACTTTGAAATACTGCTATTGTATTGACATCTAGATGTCTCCCCAAAGCTCCACACTCTCATACACGGGCCTAGGAGACTGAGGGCTGGGGAGATAGCTCAGTAAAATGAGCACCTGCCAAAGTCTTGAGTTCAATCCCTACTATCACACACAAAAAAATAAAAAATTAAAAAATAAGAGACTGAACCATGGGGGTGATGGGGGTGCACGTTGGAAAATGGGGCCTGCTTGGAAATATCAGGCCATGGGGTGTGACCTGGAAGGGTTACGCTCCTCCTGGAGCCCTGTGCTCTGCTTCCTGGCTGCCCTAAGGAGCAGCTTTTCTCAGTGACCTGCCGTTTTACCATGCTGCTTCTGTCTGGGAGCCAGATGACATGGGCTGGAATCTCTAAAAATGTGAGCTCAAATAAATCTTTCCTCCTTTAAGCTGTGTCAGATATTGTGTGTCTGGGACAAAGACAGTAACTGAGGCAAGCACTATAAAGGTAATAAAACATTCTTCATGACATAAAGGTGGAAGGGGTTGCGCAGAGAGGGTTTCATCTAATTGACTTGTGTGGAGGGATGGTCTCAGCACACTTTACAAGGAGAGCTAAAACAGAAGGCACACCCAGGTAATAAAAATGCTGTCTTCCAGTGGGAACTTATAATCCAGCGTGGCAGATGCCAGCCATCCTCTATGTCACATTTGTTCCAAGGATGTCAGAGTGTTCAGAAGGATGCTATGCCCAGACTCCATGGTGGGCAGTCTCGGCCAGTGCTTCCACACTTCTCCCAGGCTGTAGAATGTGCTTACATTGTCCAGGGCACTCCGCCACCACAGAGGGGATTGCAAGCATCCCTATGAAGCTTGGCAAAAACTATCTTAGTCTCTTTATTTGGTCTAAATATGACATGATGAATAAAGTACAAATACTTTGAGAGCTATGAATTAAAAAATTTTGATTATTTTGAAATAAAATAATTTGTTCTTTAATATAAGGAAAGCCAAGTTTGCTTCCAAAAGTCTAAATATAACATCAGGTTTTAGGGTTGCAGTAACTCTAATTTCTCATCCATCTCTTCTTGATGATGTCTTCAGAATCTTAATAGTTATCACAATTTTATGCACATCAATTGGTGAGTAGAACTGAACTGTATTTAAAACCACTGACAATTTGAAACAGTTGACATAATTTTGAAAAAAACCTAACATTCCTTTGACAAATGTAGTATTAAAATTTCACGTGATAGTGTGAATGTGTTTCAACTCCAGTCAGAATGTGCCTGTCAAGGGTTGCAAAGCCATTATTAGCTCTAATTTCCACAACGTGCAATCAGCTTGCCTGGATGCTACCGATGGCTCATCTGCTGCCCGCAGATCTATGATATTAGGAGATCGATCCTGGCCAGAAGTGATGAGTCTGAAATTAAGAAGATTCTATTACAGTCTGGCCTGCCAGGAGTTCCAGTTTAGTTTCCTTGCTCTGCAGCCCCTCCTTGGATACCTGACAGAGGAATCCCTCCACCTGTGCCACAGACCACCTGCTCCTGTGCATGTAGCAGGTTCTGAAGGGGCTGCTGCAAGGAAGCAGGGTCCCCTGTTGCCAGCGAGTGGAACACACCTTGCACTCACCACTGGGAGGTGGATAGCGCCACAGGGGCCTATGACAGATACCACTCTACTAAGGCCACCCCGAAAGTGCTCTGAGAAAGTGACTGATGCCATAAACACCAGTCATGACAAGGGATCCGTTTTATCTGGCATAACCATAAGCTACAGACCATACACAACACTGAGAACTAGCTGGGAGACCAAGCTCTGAGCAAGCATGTTAAGCCTGTGAAACCCAGATAATTGCCCAAGGGTAGAAGTAGCTCAGGGAACATCTTTGTTCTAAGCTGATAAGAGAGGATATCCTTGGTACGGATCCTTCTCCTATGCTTTCTGCCTTGATGAGGGATGTGCTCTAGGGCTTCAGCAGTGATTTTGTGACCAGGAGGAACATGCAGCAGTGATAAGCAGTAACACCAGAGCTGTTGCTGACATCACCAAGTGTCTGGAGCAGTGCCAGAGCCTCTATCTCTGGATTATTTATTATACAAGAAAAATAAATCCATCATCAAGACACTAGACATCAAATTGTCTATTATTTGTGCTCAAATATGTAATCCTTACACATTACTATTACTATCTAAGGACACATAGAGAATGAAAGATGTCAGATTCCTTTACTTCATCATTGAAGTTTTCCTTAAGATTTTACCACT